>CALYDE020000135.1:0-13078 GCA_944472155.2 Trichobilharzia szidati
GTCAGTGGTGCTTAAAGTTTAACTTGGCTGGAAAACATTTTTGTTTTCAACAGCTTCAATAGACCTCAGTATTTTTGTTTATTTGAGCAGGAAAATATATGGACATATACATCTATTTACTGTTCATTCTGATTTACGTAATTCCTACTGATTTTTCTAAAAATTTATCTATAAATAATTAGTGGGATATAAAATCAGCGCTGATGATGTTTACTGGCCCAGGTTTGAAATTTCCTCCTATTCACCAGCGCATATTTGTTTTCCTTCTTTTTTCCGTTTCATACAATGAGATGAAACAAAATAACGCTGAAGAGGAAGTTCTATTTATTTATTTATTTATTTCTAATTCACTGGTTAATTTATGTGTTTTTACTACCTAATGAAACTGTTTTCATTTGTCTATGAACTATCTTGTTTATCTGTTGATTTGTTTGTTTGTTCGTTTGTGTCTGTATATGCACAGCTTCGCTGCGATTTGGAATTATCTAACCGGTATATACTGTACTTCTTTTTGAATATTAAGCCACTTTGTAGTTGTTTACAGATAAAAGTGTATCGCTGGCATTTAGATTAATTAAACTGTTTACAGTTGGCTTATATATCCGTATGGATACCGCTGGACTGAGGAGAATATAGGCAACACAGCATGCTGATTACCGATTGGCAGTGTTCTCCAGCTTGTGTTTCGTTAAGTAGACGTTGTGGTAGCTTTTTAAGTGACTGTGTTTAAAGGCACTTCATTAAAACAAGCCCCAGAGGTTAAGGATTTCATTGGCGGCCTGCTTAAATCATTGGGCTACCTAAATTGTTTGTAACAAAATAAAAACCGTTACAGCTAAAGTTCTTAACACTGTTGTCTTTTCTCCCTTTCAGGAAAACACCCAGGAGTCTATTCCATGTAGCAAGAAGCCCAGTGTCTATCAGAAGTGAATATCAATGATGACAGCTAGACTGTTTTTTGTGAGGGCTTTACCCGTGCTCTCTGATTTTTGCCATTCTACCAAATACACGCTCTTTCTGAGTTCTCATTCTGATCCTGTTCCTGATGTGATCGTTGCTCATTGTGTTACATGTTTATCCACGTAACTGAGAGCGCGCTGTTTGAAAAAGGGAGTGCTTTTTTCACGTATTTTCACGTATTTGACAAATTGCTGTTTTTGTTGTGTTATTCACTTCGAGAACATTTAAAAAACTTTAACTTGACTTTTGTCTGTTAAGTTTTTATTTTAAACATTTATATAGTCTATATTGGGTAAATTGTCTTGGCAGTTCCATTAGTTCATTATGTCAAAAGTACCACATAAATGTAATAGGGTGGAGTGTTACTTTTTGGTAGATGATGGAATACAGTGTAATAACTGTAAAAAGTGGTATCATAAGATGTGTACTGGATTACGTCCAGCTGCATACAAACGTTGTATTGCTCCAACATCCAACTGGATGTGCAGAATGTGCTGCTCCCCAAAGATGACTTTGATAAGGGAGGCTCACGAACTACTGTCTAAGGCTATGGAACTTCCTGATGATAGCGTGGCGAGTAATAGTGACACAGACTGCCCGTCTGAAGATGACGCTGCAAGTGCCATCATGAATGTTACCACACCGGCGATTACTATCCCAGTTACCCCGGAAGTAAAACCTACTAGGCGTTCGAAGCGTCTTAGTAAGCGAAAGGGTAACAGAACGGAAGCTGCAAACAGCATCTCAGCACCAGAGAACACTGTAAGCGAAGTTCACCATGAAGGTGGTGCAGACACTGATCTCGATTGTACCATCAAAAACTGCAGCAGCCCTGAGAAGCAACTGCAGGCAGATGATCAGTGGGTAACGAAAATAAGCAATCGAAAGAAACATAGTAATACTGATGGTAAGCAAACGTCTGTTACCTGTAGCCAGGCTGCATCAGTAGTGGTGAGAAAAGACGTAGCCACTGCTAAACACGACAAGCTCTCCTTAGACTCTAACATAATTGTTGGAAATTTAGAAGAGTCCAAAGAATCTGATCCCGTAAAAAGGCACGATCACGACCTTAAATTAGTGAGTAGTATTATAAGGAAGATGCTTCCAGCGAATTTCCCTGGAGTATCGATTAAAAAGCTGATTAGAATAGGCAAAAGAGATGATGAATGTTCTAATCAGCGTAGATTGCTTAAAGTAGTCTTAGGTTCTCCTGATGAACGGAATCATCTACTGGCTAATGTACACAACCTTTCCGGGTCAGGAATTTCAGTCAGACCTGATTTATCTCTTGAAGACAGACTTAAACGAAAAGAAGTTTTGTCCCAGCTAGAAACAAGACGTAAAAATGGTGAGACTAACCTTAAACTGGTGGGTTTTCAAATAGTCAGGTCTTGGAAACGTATGCTTCCAAGACCTGTGTGGATAAGCCGGACCGCATAGGAAGCCTGAAGGTAGTGTACACTAATATACGTAGTATCGGGAACAAATTTCATGAGCTAGGTGTATTAGTGGAAGACCTTAGCCCAAGTATTGTGGCCATTACTGAAACATGGCTGATTTCTGGATTAGATGACACACCTGAGCTATGCGGATTTAGTTGCTTGCGCAGCGACAGGGTTAAGGGTCGTAGAGGTGGCGGGGTTGCTCTGTACATCAACAACTCCCTACATGTTCGTTCCGTGAAATCTGAAGCGCATGACAGTGGGACAAGTGAGGTAATTAGCTGTGAAGTAAGCTTTGCAACTGGCACTTTACTCATTGGTGTTCTGTATAGAAGTCCCTTTTGTCAGTGTGATGACTTTATTTTAGATCACCTCAAACAATGGAGTAAACACAGTAGCTGTCTTATTCTAGGTGACTTTAATGCACCTCATATAGACTGGGTAGCTGTCACATCTCCAGGATCCACTAATAAGTTTGACAGCCGGTTACTCTTGACTACCATGGAAAATGCCCTGACACAACATGTCTTAGGTAGTACAAGATTCGGTTCTACCCAAGGATCTTCCTTGCTGGACTTAGTGCTTACTCATGACAACGACGACGTGGATGGTCTAGTTATTCATCCACCTCTAGCAAACAGTGATCATGGGGTGTTAGATTTTAACTTAAGGGTTGGCAATTTAGTCAGTTTTCAACCCAAATCCCGACCTAGTGTTTGGCATGCTGACATAGTCGCTATAAAGGAGCGTGCTTCAACTGCCGACTGGTCAGTCAATATTGTCTCATCCATTGAAGATGAATGGGATAGATTTAAGAATACACTTGAGAGGGTTACCACTGATTTCATTCCCTGGAGGGTTCCTAAAAGACCAACAAACCGGCCACCATGGATAAATAGACAAGCTATAACACTCCTAAGACGGAGAAAAAGGTTCTGGAATCTCTTTGTTTCTACTGGGCTACAGCAGTTCCGGCTGAAATACTGTGAAACCAGAAACCAGTGTAAAACTTTGATTCACCAGTCAAGGATAGCTTACGAAACCCAGTTAGTTAAAAGTTCACCAGGCTGCCCAAAAAGACTCTTCTCATATATCAAGAGAAGAACACGTAAGAGTGATGCTATCCCACCTCTTATGCTTGAAGATGACCAGACAAACATGGCTGAGGATAACTTGACTAAGGCTGAGGCTTTGTCCAAGCACTTTAGTCAAGTATTCTCTGATAATATTGATACCAGCTTTGTAACTTTTCCAGAAGGTAACTTGAAAATGGCACCCTTATACATTGGAAAGGATACTGTCCTAAAGTAGCTTCTAAGGCTCAATCCTGGTAAGTCCAGTGGCCCTGATGAACTCCACCCACGTATATTAACAGCATTGGCTGAAAACATAGCCGAGCCATTGTCGGTAATCTTCAATATGTCTCTGGACCAGTCTAAATGTCCAAGAGACTGGAAAGATGCCATCATTAGTCCGGTCTTCAAAACCGGATCTAGAAACTTAGTTCAGAACTATCGTCCTGTTAGTTTGACCAGTATTGTTGTTAAACTACTAGAAAGAATAATTCGTGATGCTATCATTCAGTTCATTGAAGGGAACAAACTTTTCGCTGTGGAACAGCATGGTTTTAGAGCAGGTCATTCTTGCTTGACCAACCTTCTTTTGGCCAGAGAAAGTTGGGCAAGCTCAGCTGATGCTAATATACCGGTGGATGCCATATTCATCGACCTTAGCAAGGCGTTTGACAGGGTTTCTCATTCAGGTCTTCTAGTAAAGTTAGGTAGTATGGGAATCAATAAAGTGGTTGCCGACTGGATTCAAGACTTTCTAAAGGACAGAAGACAAAGAGTACGAGTTAACGGGGTTTTATCAACATGGGAATCGGTTAAGAGTGGCGTTCCTCAGGGTACAATTCTAGGCCCACTTCTTTTCCTGATTTATGTTAATGAGATTCCATCGGTAGTTAAGTCATCCTGCTTACTGTTTGCTGATGACATCAAGATATGGAGGGCTTTACACGATGACAGTGATCAACTTGCTTTGCAGGAAGATTTAAACTTGTTAAGTGATTGGTGTAAGCACTGGGCCTTGGAGATTAACTTAAGCAAGAGTGTAGTTATGCATGTATCTCATAGTCACGTGCACAATTACTCAATGAATGGCATTACTCTCCCAGTGGTCACTGAGTACAAGGACTTGGGAGTGGTTGTGCAGCATGACTTGAAAACAGCAACAAACTGTAGAGCTGCAGCCACTAAGGGTTTTCGAATATTATGGGCCATACGCAAAGCTTTTGCGAATTTTGACGCTGAAATATTTCGTATATTATATCCGACTTATATCAGACCTCATTTGGAATATGGGATCCAGGCAGCGAGCCCGTGTTTCAAATACGAAATAGACTTATTAGAAAGGGTGCAAAGAGTAGGAACTAAGCTAATAAAGGGTTTCTCAACCCTCTCATATGAAGAGAGGTTAAGTCGACTGGGTTTATTTCCACTGTCATACAGACGACTTAGGGGTGACCTAATACTAGCATACCGTATCCTAAGAAATGATTTTGGAGCAAATTTATCTAATTTATTTCTTCCTTCTAGCACCAACCAATTGCGAGGACATCACCTCAAGGTTCAAAAACCACGGTCGAATCGTCTGCGTTTGGAGATCCGTTTTTCGCATCGGATTGTGAACCATTGGAACTCCCTACCGGAACACGTCGTATCAGCGCCATCCGTTGATTCATTCAAGGCGAGATTGGACCTCCTGTGTGTAACAAATCGAAAGGATTAACACAGGCATATAGCCTACTATCCTAAATAAATTGTAAACTGTAAACTGTAAATGTACTCTGTTTACTCTAATTCATACGTATGATTTTGTCTAAGAACCACAGTGTATTCTCAGTCACATTTTCAAATAAGTTTCAACCCACCGCTACAAATTGCTCCACGGAGATGAAGGTGAAACACTGGGGGTAATTAGAGGAAGTCTCGCATAAAACAGTATCGGTTTAGTTGATTTATTATCGCTTATTATATTACTCGAAGATTCTGAACAAGGAGTAAATACCTTACAACTCATTTTTCAGAATAAAGTTATTATTATTAAAGGTGATAACTAAAACGTTAATGGAATCACTGAGTCCCTTGAAAGCAAAGTGGAGAAGTCATTCTACTACACAGATGTTCTTCATTTACTATTTCCCGTCAGTAAGTCTTGATTCCTAGCAGGCGCTGTACATAACTCCACTAACACGGTAGGAAGCTCGGTAAAGAGGAAAGGTTAGGAGTGAGGCAATCAATCCCTGTCAGCCCAGTTAAAACAGTAACACTGCCGCTATGTAGACTTCGAAGCTCAAAGCCTGAAATCCTTTGTCCCACTCGGAACTTAAAGAAACGGTGAAAAAATGTCCTGAGCTATGGATAACAGCTGTCATTCTTGATTCTTGGTTTCCTTTATATGACCAAAGCGTAATTCAATACATTTTAATGCTTGTATCGTGTCTCATGGACTGTTTAGACATAAAGTAGTTCGTAAGACGTTTTATTTTTGCATGGAGTAAACAAATATTACAGGAATTTGTATTCTAGACGTGACATCATGCTTAAGGAACAAATATAGAGTGATGGGAAGCCAATGTAGTAGCGTTTGTACTTTCACTAATAAATGTCCAAGGGAATACACTGTTGTGTTGTGTTACAGGAAAAAGAAGGGCATTTATATCACTACTCACCAGTCACTATCAATGACAGTAACTTGAAGCAGGTTACTTCTTTCATTTATCTAGGCAGAATTGACTAACTACTGCCGGTACACATGAGGATCCGAAAGGAAAGATAAATTCTTATTACTTTGGAATCCGTGTAGAAACCTACTGTACTCAGCATATGGAAAAGGATTCAGATTTTCACCTCTAATTACATGTCACTCAGAGCTTCTGTATACTTCGGAGACTTGGTATGTGTCTCTGAAAGCATTTCCGGAAGGTTGTAGACTTTCATCAGCAGCTGCGTACATTAACTTTATACTGAAGATCAGATAGCCGACTGGGATGCATTAGTAACAGAGAACTCTGTTAGTGTAGTGAACTAACTAAGAATCTATCGTTCAACAAATATGCAGAGAGAGAAAAGTAGATGAATTTGACATACATTGAGGAGACCGCTGAGTGACATTACACGCCAGGGAAATCCGAGTTAGAAATGACGAGATACGAATTTGTGTGTGATTTGCTGCAGATCGTGTGAAGTCGTAGAGCCAGCTTAAGAGGACTGCATAGAGCACGATTAAATGGAGTTTAAGGTAGTAATAATAATAAATATATATATCATTACTATCCGACTGGTAATGGTTGGCAAGACAATGGAAAACAAGACAAGTATTTCATCCCATAATAAAACTTTTCACTAGGATACACTTTCGTCTCAGTGAATGATGATATTGTTCCTATTGGGACTTGATTCCAACACCCATCATTTCAAAATTCAAAATGTTCTCCAGTACAGTGTTATATTTTTTTCATATTGAATGATCATATGATAGTCCGAGGTCTCCGAAAACCACGGATCACGTTTCTTCAGAGCACACCAATGACCCCCGCCTGGGATTTAGCCAGTAAACTTCAGGTTAGTTACATGATTTCATCATGAGCTGACATCGGTTAGAGAACTATTGGAAAACATGCAGAGAATACTTAACAACTACTTCGCCTCACTAGTGTGGAACTCTTCAGTAGTGAGCAACTACCCACCCCCAGGGGTCGAACCCAGGGCCTTCTGGTTACAAGGCGAACTAGCTAGCTCGTAGACCATTCAGCAGCCACTGGGACTCAATCTTATGGCTAGTCAATGTATTCGGCGAGTATTTATCTTCAAGCTCTACCTGCTGTACCCTACTGGTCACGAATTCATGTGTCATTAGGTTGGGTTCCAGTGGCTTAATAGTCTACGAGCTCACCTTGTAACCAGAAGGTCCTGGGTTCTAGCCCTTTTGGTGGGCGCGTCCCACAATAACGGGACGAAACAGCTGTCCAATACTCCCTGCAGTTTTTTCAGTGATTCTATAACCAATGTCAGCTCATGATGAAATCCTAGAACCAATCAATCAAATCCCTACAAACCAGTATCTGAAAACCTTCAGATTATGTGATCAAGCTCCACAACCATTCATCCACTACGGTTCATCAAGAAATTTATTGTGAAATTAATCCAAATCAGCACATATCCTATGGTCTAAATATCAATATCCCCAGCTCATTGGTGGCTATTAAATGGATGTCATGAAGCTGTACTAAGAAGCCATGACCAGTGTGGTTCGCCGTTTCAAGGTGAATCCGATATTAATCGGAGGCATTGGTCGAAGGTACTGCGATATCATGAATTTACAAGTTGGAATCCACAGGCCATTGAATCCCTGCTCAAGTGACCTTGATTTCATAGCCTGAAGGTTTCGGATTCGATCCCTTAGACGGTAGTGAATATGTATTATACTGAAGAATCCCAAAGAAGGAGAACGAGACAACTATTCACTGCTTCCCGGTTTTCAATGATCTCTCTAAATGATATTGTCCCGTGACAAGATCTACATTGAAATTGTAATTATCACAGAACATATAATCTGTTTTATTTGCCATCTGCTTTTTGTGTGTGTTTGTTTACTGGCCTTCTTTTCTCAAGGCAAATTCATGTTTACATATATATGCATATATGATGGATTAAAGGGGATTTTTTTCTTCAAATTTTCAGTAATTTACTCAATCATCTAAGTGTACCTGCATGCATTAAGATTAGTTAGTCAGTTCCGTTTTTAACAGTATTGCCTACTTGCATTTATAATATATAATAGAGTTTAGGGTTTATTAGTGTTTATGTACACTAAGCCCACTCACTAACAAATGAATCTGTTTTTTATTACATTCCACTTACACTAAGTGGTTGGACACGAATGAGTAGAACAAAAATAAAAAAAATAAATCTAAAGATGATAACGCTCATCATCATCATCATTATCATCATCTTGTGGATAAGTGCTGTTAATCTAGAGCTTTCCTAAAAGTAGTAGTATATATATATATGAGTAATCCTCAGTCATTTAATGCTTCTAGTCAATTATAACATTTTCTTGCCTTCCTTCTTTTCTACACGCATTAAGAGAATATTTTTATCTCTTTTGTTTTCATCTTAAGCCTTCTGACTTATTTTGTAATTGTTTTCGCTATACTAATTGAAGGATTCTGTAATTGGCTGTTAGTATTACTACTACTACTACTTCTACTGCATCCAGTTTCCTTTTAACTACTTTTTTCTTGGCCATTGTTATTTACAACTTGAGTGTCTATTAAATAGCTAAAAAACAAGCTTCTGCTGAGGAAGTATATAAAGATAAGTTTGTAGGTACTTATCACTCATCTAGATGTTATTGATGTGGGGTTGTGTTCTCTGGTGTGACGACGCTTTCATCGCATTGTCTTTATTGACATCACCTTCAGTGTACAGTTTAGTTTGAAGTATGTGCTGATGACGTTGTCTAGGGAGATAATGAATGTGTAGCGACAAAACTATTCAGCGCAGAGAATATAACTACACCATATAAGTGTGTTTGTGTGTGTGTGGATGCCAATACGCTAATGATCTGACTGTCCTCTTGCCAGTTACGTCTAGATCTGACTGTTCCAGCATTAATAGCTTTTTGTCGGATATAAGCCAGTGGTTAAAGTTTAATGGTTTTACGTTAAATCCCTCTAAATGTCATGCGGTTAACTTCACGAGAATCGGGTTGTTCATGTGATGCTTGTAGTATAGAGGGCATTGAAAAAGAAACCTGGCCATGAATGAAATGCCATGGAATAGTTCTGTTCTTTGACCTTTCTTAGTCATCCTATATCTTGTCGCCTTCTAAGAAACTTTTTATTATTCAAAAATCTAAGAAGATCAGAAATCGCCCAATCTTTACTTTTACAGTTGGTTGACTCGTGCATTCTACCTCATTTTCGTTATTGTGCCCTCTTATTCTTTCCTGGACTACTTGAAAACGATGACATCATACATCGAAGGGTATTAATGGTTGTCAGTAGGGAAGGTGGTGTGTTACTGAGTCAGTTCGTTACTACTGTAGTCGACAAATATCTGAATTCCTATGTGAAATGGTCTAAATCCGTATTGTCTGACTCTCAACACCCTCATGATCAACATTGTACATTTTTGGCTTTATTGTCATTATTAAAACTGAAAAGCGGCTATTATTAATTTCAGTTACTTATACCCTGCAATATACATACATATACGTTGTTATAGCAGCTATGTTGCAATTACAGTATGCGATAAGGAGAAAAATATGCATAAAGTATAAAATTGTAGTAAAAATAGTAATAACAACTAAAATAAAATAGCTAAGTTATAATTAAACGATAGAAAGGGTGACACCATGAAATTACAGAAAGGTGAACAATGAAAGGGTCGATTCACTTTGCTAATTACATAGTAACTTATATGTTTCACTTTTAACAGAGTCTTCATCACATAAAATATGGGCTAAATACGGTATTGTAGAATTTTTGTACTTAGTGGTTCGAGCATATAACTTTTTATATTGACTTCTTGTCCTACCTGATGAGATACAAGGGGATAGTTGTGAATAAAGGGGGTGCAGGGGGTCTAACAGTACGGCCTTTGACCACTTTGTACAGGAATTTATGTGTCTCTGGACTATAGTATTGATGAGCTCACGCAGTGGCAAACCACAAGCCCTACTCACAGCATTTAATACCTTTCGTAATATGATATAGTCTTTTTGAGAAGCCCAGGAAAGATTAATGGAGAGCAATGAAGTACAATAGGTAAAATACAGGAGTTTAAAAATTGCAGAACTACAGGTTGGTTGATACCTGATTCTCTTAACTTTTTAATGTAGAAGGTAAGACGAAATATTTTCTTAGAGATTGATAAGTTGTGGGATGACCATGAAAGGTCAGAGGAAAGAACTAATCCAAGGTATTTAATGCTTGACTTGGTTTCAATTTCAGTGCCATCTGTGCAACATGCATCATGGGAACTTACTAGTTCATGTATGTCACGTCGATGCTTGAAAGTAAAGTTGACTGCCTGACATTTGGAAGGATTTAACATAAGACCATTTGACTTAGACCACTTGCTGATGTCAGTCAAACTCGGAAGTGATAGGCAGTGATAAAGTCAGGTCATCAGCATATTTGACGAAGTTAGTTTCGTTTAATTGAAGCAGGTCGTGTAGGAAGAAAGAAAGAAGAAAAAGAGAGAGGACGGCACCTTGAGGAACCCAGGCTTTTGTAAGCGAGGCAGAAGAAGATTTGCCATTACATGCAGTATACTGCATTCTATCAGAAAAATAAGAATGCAACCAACTCTTAGCCCAGGATCCTGTGTGCGTCAACGAAAGCTTATTTAATAAAAGGCCCCTAGGTACAGAATCAACAGCACATGTGTAGTCTAGGAAAGCACCACGAACATATTTGACACCTTTGTCTAAACAGGAAACAACATTATGGTATAAGACAACCGCAGCATCCAAGGTACTTCTACCATGTTTATATGCAAATTGTGTAGGATCATTAAAAGGTTTCAGTGAAGATTCAAGACGAAGTAAAATTAATTTTTCCATGAGGCATTTGGCCAGGTGGTTGAAAAAATGATTCTGAAGACAATGATTCAATAAAAATTCAATAACAAAACATCCTACTGACTATAGATATGACATGGACACTGTCAAGTTACTCACTCTTTCGAGAAGACAAATAAAAGGAAAGGGACTTGCAGTTGCAGAGGATTTCGCAGTTAGAGTTTATGAGACTGATCTCTGAGTACAAAAGAAAATGGTGATTGCTTTGAATTTCTACCCACTGCTCTGAATGTCAAAGTGAAGAAATGCAAATAAGCACGGGAAAACAACGGGAGTAACTATGGACGTGCTACCCATATGTTAATCCTTGATAACAGTCGCGGCGGCAGGTTACGGTTCTGCTGGGATAGTGATACTGACAATATAGTTATGACTGGTGTCATGAATATTGGTGGAATCCGGGCCTGTTGTACGCTACAAAATTCGGAATCGTAGTGAATTAAAGACGTGGAATGGGGTCTTATGAACGGTTCACGACACCGTCTGTCACTGACAGGCCCCAAAAGCTCGAGTAGGTGAGAATTGTCTGCTCCAGCTTGAACGCTGTGTTAGATGTGTTGGTGACTGAATAAACCCAGCCTCTCCAGGGGTTAGTGCGTCCCAAGTAGTCAACTGACTCCCGGATCGCACCAGCCGGAAAGAAACACGGATCAGTAGTATCTAAGCCTTGTGCTCAAAATGTATGCTAAAGGTAATATCTGCTGGTAAGAAACTGTTATTATTACTATTCTTGTCTCAAATAAAACTATCCTTCGTCAGTACCATTACCTCAGCTCGTTTGGTTGTGATTCCTATTATGAAATAATACTATTGTTATTATTCATTTTGCAGCTCCTAAAATTTTTTCAACTTCTTTCTCTTTATGATAATAGTGTGAACGCCTTGTTATCTATTATAATCTGAATTCCTGATCTCTCACGCACCTTTCCTTCTTAATCTATCTGAACTTAACCTGTATAACATTCCCACTTGTCGTCTAGCATATTCGATCCACTGTAGTTCATTTTTCAGTTATATATTTCTAAGTATTGGTTTTGTAGGGATTTCTTTTGTGTTTGATTGCATGGAGGATTTCATCATGAGCTGACATCAGTCAGAGAACCATCGAAATACCAGCAAGGAGTACTAAACAACTGTTTCGTCCTGGTTTGCGACTCTTCATCAGCACGCAACCACCGACCCTTAGGGTTCGAACCCAGGGCCTTCTGGTTACAAGCCTAACGAGTTAGCTCGTAGACCATTCAGCAGCCACTAGGACCCAGTCATATGGCCAGTTAATGAATTCCAAATTCTGCCTGTTCACGACACAGTACAACCACTAGTGAATGTCTTCGGCTAGTATTTGTCTTCAGGCTCTACCTGCTGTATCCTAATGGTCACGAATTCATGGGTCATTGGATTGGGTTCCAGTGGCTTACTGGTCTATGAACTAAGTCACCTTGTAACCAGAAAGTAATGGATTTGAACTCTGGCGGTGGGTACGTACTGCCTAAGAGTCCTAAACCAGGAAAAAACAGCTGTCCACTAGTCCCTGCAGGTTTTCCAATGGTTCTCTAACTGATGTCAGCTCATGATGAAATCCTCCATCCAATCAAACAAATTCCCTACAAAAACCAATACTTAAAAACATCTATAAGGGACTAACACTTCAGTGGTTACTTGCAATAGTCTCTCTAAGAATACACAATTTCCACAAATATAACTTTACACTGATGAACAGTAACATACAACTCTTCATGCACTTTTAGACAAGTAATATGAATACTGCTGCCTTCATAAAGATAGAAATCAGATGCATTCCTTCAACTTGTACATTTACTACTCAACTTCTACATGATCAAAACTGATAAGAATGTATGTAGAAGAGGGGAAAAAAACGTTGTTTTGTACTGGTGGAAACACAACTCAAAAAAAAAAAAAAAAATACAACCCTAATAGTTATTAGATTAGTAGTAGTAGCAGTACACTCTGAAATGAAGAATACGCCTAATGAGAGGACTAATACCACTATTATATATTACTAC
>CALYDE020000136.1:0-13156 GCA_944472155.2 Trichobilharzia szidati
GCGTCAGCCTCAGCGTAAACCACCATCAGCCTGCTGGCACTGTGGCTCCTGGCATTTTGCGAAATTGTGCCCATTCAAACAGCATAAATGCCGTCGATGCCATACTGTTGGTCACAAAGATGGCTACTGCAAACGCAACAACCAACCCAGATCTCGTAGTCGACCCAGACGGCGGAACAAGCCTAAGTCTCTGGGTGTTACTGCCACATATCATATTAGTACTCCAGCACCTCGCAAATATATCAATCTGACGATTAATACACGGCCGGCACGCCTACAAATCGACACAGCATCCGATATTACAATAATATCAAAGAAATTGTGGCAGAAGTTGGGATGCCCTGCCATAGAGAAGACAAATCAGATAGCAACTAGTGCATGTGGTGGAAAACTTCGATTGAATGGAGAAATTAAATGCAGCGTTGGTTTTCGCGATAGTCATTTCATCGGCACATGCTACATCAATAATTCAAACCTTGACCTCTTGGGTTTAGACTGGTTCGAGAAGCTGCACCTGTCAGAGATTCCGTTAAGCAATGTATGCCAAAAGATCGAAAGTATTGAGCCTTCAACAAGAAAGCCAGAAATCAGAGACAGATATATTAAACCTAAGCCCATTAGAAAGAATGACGTGATTAATGAAACACCAACTTCGAATCGTCACAGTGAGTATGGCTGCGCCAAAAGTGCTTCGATGTCTGGTAGCAACAAAGTAGCAACTGTTAGCTCCAGTAAGAGAAGCTCTGCTCAAAAACTGAAAGTGATGTCGGTCACGGCAGCCAAAGATCCGCCCGTGAGTTACCGAGAGCATGGCCCACGTCAAAACCATGGTCCCGACTACATGTGGATTTTGATGGGCCGATAGAAGGTATATACTACTTGGTTCTCGTGGACTCTTACTCAAAGTGGCCGGAGGTAGTACAAGTGACACCACCTTCTAGCAGCAGAACAGTATCAGTCCTGGAAAAGATCTTCGCATGTCACGGTATACCAGAAATCATCGTATCTGACAATGGCAGTCAGTTCACCTCACAAGCGTTCCAGGAATTTTGCAAGAGAAACGGTATACAACACGTGCGGTCGCCACCTTATCACCCTCAATCCAACGGTCAGGCAGAAAGATTTGTCGACACTTTCAAAAGAGCGTTGTTGAAAGCAGGGGGAGGGGCGAAACCGGAAGCAATACAAAACTTTCTTTTTGTATACCGAACTACACCACTGGCAGAACAGAAGAAAAGCCCTGCAGAACTTCTAATGGGTCGAATGCTACGAACTCATCACCACTCCATGTTACCACCTTCGTCACATCAACGAAGAAATAGTGTGACGTATTACCGCAAGGGTGATGCTGTCTATGTGCGCGATTATCGACCGAGGAACAGAAAATGGGCCGAAGGCTTGATAGAACGTCGACATGGAACTCTAATGTACAAGGTTAAAGTTGGGGATGAATGGTGGATAAGACATAAAAATCAGATACGACGTCGATATACTACATCCCAAGAACCTAAACTGCCACTGGATTTACTACTGGAAACTTTCAAAATACCACCAGTCAACCCAGAAGCAAAACAAGAGATGCTACCCAGCCGACGATCCCAGCGCAGACGAACACAAACAGTTCCTTTCCAAATCGACCCCAAGGAAAAAAGATACTAAAGTGATTGCAAGATTCTTTTTTTAAAAGGGGGAGGTAATATATACGCAGCATAATCATTGATTTCACGCATCTGCGTGATTATTGATTTAAATTACTGAATTCCCCAAGGTCGTTACTATTTTTAAAATGTGACATTGATTTTTCTAATTGTATAAATACGGAGTTGTTGTTTAACATATTCGACTGTTGTTTGAGTCAGTAAAAGCTCTCATATCAACGTCCAGTCTTCTCTTTTATTTGTCTTGCGTGCCCGGCGGTATTATTGTTGTTGTTGTCGACGTGCGATCAGGACAGATTAGCCAGCGCATTAGTTAGATTCGCTCGTAGTCTACAAGGTCCTCATATTCACATACATAACACTTTACTAGAAGACTTGAAGGAGAAACCGTGTCAAACGCCTTGCTAAGGTCGATGAATATGGCATCCACCGGCATATTAGCATCAGCTGAGCTTGCCCAACTTTCTCTGGCCAAAAGAAGGTTGGTCAAGCAAGAATGACCTGCTCTAAAACCATGCTGTTCCACAGCGAAAAGTTTGTTCCCTTCAATGAACTGAATGATAGCATCACGAATTATTCTTTCTAGTAGTTTAACAACAATACTGGTCAAACTAACAAGACGATAGTTCTGAACTAAGTTTCTCGATCCGGTTTTGAAGAACGTCCTCAGAAATCTTGTTTTCAGTCGCTAAATGAGCGAATGAAAAAAATCCTTAAATTTTCCTTTTCTCTAACTTAAATCATTTTATTTCTATGAATAATATCTGTTTTGATAGAAGAGTGAAATCATGAGGCGTATACTGAGAATAAAAATTTGGACAACAAGAAAGTATTAATTACATGCAGTAATTAAAATTAGATCAAACTTAGGTATAATATAAATTAAAAAGATATAGGTTGTCGAAAAATATTCTTCTCGTAACTTCTCTTCAGAAGTGTACAATTAAATATTGTTTTGGAAAGTGTCGTGGAAAATACCAATAAAAGTCAGTTATTATTGCCGGTTAGTACTTGGACAAATGAAATTACATTTCGGGAAGTTGAGATCGATAAATAGAGAAACTTGGTTCAGTAGTCTTATGTAGTCTAAAAACATTAAAGAAAGCATATTGTTCAAAACCAGCTACTGTTAAAACAACCAGTGATTGAAAACAGGAGTAGGGTTCATAAGACTTAGAGATTTAAAATATGCATAAAGTATGCCTTTAAGTGAGGGGGTTTAATAACGACAGGTGAATACGAGTCACATGTGAAATTATTGTATAAATCAAGAAGGTTTAAGGCCACAATACTAAAAGGGATTGAACAATCTGCTTTAGGGCACACAGTTCAGGGTTTTCATTATGCACAACAAGAATTTACTCTGCGGAGAATGCAAGTAGGAGGAAACCCTTCGAACGATGTGGCCTTATCCTATGTGTGACTTTGAAAGATTTCTCTGTTGTTGAAGAATGATGTGTAAGAACAAGGTGCTCACCAGATGAACTATTGGCTGGCCTGATTCCCTCCAAATGAAATCAAACTGAAAGATGTTCTTGAACACATTTTTAATTTGGTATAGTACACACTCTTAACTATGAATGATAAAGGTAGTTGGTGTGCAGTGACTAAAATAATAAACAACAGTTCTACCTGTTTCATACTCAGCTTATCACTGATGTACCTAGAACTATTTAGTTCAGAGATCTGAATTGTCCAAATCGTCCTTATTTCAATTACCTAGTCCACTGGTGTGACAAAAATCCAATTAAACTTCGCTATGAAGCACTAGCGGTTGATGAGATTGTATTTTAACTACTCATAACAATTAGTAGTAAATATCTTGCAGTTAAAGGCATAACCAGCATTTATTCAGATCTGTTCACGTGGGCAACTATGGACATCGATTTAACTGGAACAATTTAAGAATCTTAGACAGAAGAAATACTAAGAATACAAGCGAATTCCTAGAGACACTGTACTAAAATCAATTTGCCATTATTAAACACGTGGATGTAGGTCAAATTTATCAGTCAATAAAAAAACAGACCAGCAGACCAAAAGGACAAGTATCAAGTCAACCATAGGATCAGTATAAATACAATTGGATACAATCATAAGAAAATCTACAGGAATAATTAATGACGATGAAGATCATCATGAAAGACAGATGTTTCATCCACAAAAAATCCTAAAAACTCATTTCACAATAAAATTAACGTTAAAGATGTCCAGAAGGATAATGAAAGCTCAGCGATTAAAACATTTTACTCAGTGAACAAAACAGTACGGAAAGTATTTTATTCCTTAGATAACTTGTTTGTCTTCTCAATTAGATCTTGTTTTTGTTTAATGTGCAGATATCTGATTTCATAATTACACCAGTCTTATAATATGAATGGTATAAAAAAAAGGCTAAGTACTGACTGTAAGTATTACAAATTATTTATTAATTAGATCAATGAAAGGTGTTTATTTCCGCTCTCATGTGATAAAAATTATTGATATTTTAAGTCAGTAAATACATGTAAGACTGTATGACACAACTGCAAGACAAAACGTTTGTAGATAAATGAAAGCATACATACATGCATATAATTGTAATCAGTGATTTGTAATTCTTTTGTCCTATTCAGTGAATAAACATCCAGTCGATTGATTAATAAAGAAATTTAATATTCATGAAAACACAACGTTAAAGGATTTACGCTGATTTAAATCATATGAAAGCTTAGATATTGTGTTTATGTGCTGTTGCACATAAATCTGTTCATGAAATAATATCACATAAAAACCCATTGAAAACTATCTATCAGGGAACATCTGTTTCGACTTTGTTTATTAGTTTCTATAAGTGAGCCCTCATAGGACTACTAAAAAGATAACTGAGTATCAATACGTTTTTATAAATAAAAAAACAGATGTCTTCGCTCAATACTCAAGACCAGATGGCCGACCAGAAAAGATCAGCAACAGAGATCTCTGGGAGTGAACCAACCAGGAACCGATTGTGAAACAAATAAGCAGGAAGAAATGGAGATGGATTGGCTGGCCATACTCTGAGCAAACACACCATCAAGTGACATCACTAGACAGGCTCTCGAGTGGAACCCGAAAGGGAAGCAGCGAGTTGGTCGTCAGTGCAAGGGTGACTTGGAGGAGGTCATGTGAAGAGGAGATGAAAGTATGTGGGCAGACTTGAAGCCAGGTGAAGACTCTAGCAGAGAACTGAACGCAATGGAGACGCACGGCTGAAGCCCTATGTTCCTCTAGGAAATAATAATTATTATAATAATACGTTTTTAATCAAACAATGCAGTGGAACTCAGTGAATCATGAACTTTAACTTCTGTTAGATGGCGGTTGGCGATGGAGTCCAGGATGCACATTCCGTGCTATTTGGGTCGCGTGAACTGGATATACTATCAGTCACTAGTAAATGATATTTTCCTCACCGAGACTTAAACTTAGTACCCTATGTTTCAAATGCCAAGGCATTATCCACTAAACCATCTGGACCACAGAAAGCCACTTGTCGTCCGATAGCCATAAGTTATTATTTGTTTAAGTTAGATTTGATTTCTTCGGTAGACTGAGTGGACCGAAATGTTTCACCTCTGTTATCATGTAACGGATTCCACTGCTAGTCACCATTCACGAAATCACTTCATTTTAATCTTCAAACATGGTCGGAATATCAGTTCTAGGAGCCGACATGCCATCAGAGGCTGAACATTTCTATCCAATCAACCAGTGAGAAAATTAAAATTGACTTAGACATCTAACTCCTGATAGTTTGCCACAGAGGACGACCACAATTGAATATCAACTGTGAGTAATCGTCCTCACAGCCTACTTCATGTATCTTACCAGTTATGAGTTCTTAGTGAAAATCTGAGTCAGCTAGTCGCTGACTAGCAGTGGATTAATAAACAGATGTCGTGTTGTAACAGAATAACTGGTATGAACAATATATTAACAATACTGATACTAGTCTGAATATTTCAAGTAAGTTTGTACCTTCTACCTCTTCCCCATGAGACGTATACAATCCTTTAACAATTCGCATATCTGCTTATAACTTAATCCTTATCATATGGCTTTGGTTTTGATTAATCCTCGTTTTTAACGCTTTACTTTATTGTTGTCTAGTGATGGACTGCTGATAATACCATGTTTGATTCCACATTGTTGGGATTATTTTCATTGGTAGTACGGTAGTTTAAGGTTGTGTTTCATCACTTAATTTTTTTTACGGAGTACATATTTTGTCCCTTAGAAACTTCTATACTGTATAGCTACCGGACAGCATTGCTGAGGTGGCTTTATATTTTTGATATTAGTTGTTACTGTCCAACAGCACCACAAATTCTGTCAGGTTAAAACGTGTTTTGATATTGTTGCAGCATAAATTTTAATTGTGTGTTACTGGCAGAAGTCTTGTAAGCTACACAGAATAGCTCATTGATTGATTTTCTGTGTTCAGGGTGAAACACTTGGATTTCGATCACTACAGTTTTTGTTGGCGTTTCAGTAGTTTCAAATTACAATTTGTTAAGAAGTGATAAAATTTAGAACCCATGATTGATTAGACTTTGGCCAACTAGCTCAGTGTCAGCCTAGATAATATTGAGCTCTATCCTTTGTAGAATCATGAAGGTATGCTGCGGAAGAAAAACACACTGAGATGAAATGACTACCAAATCTTCTTAAGTTTCCAGAGGTTGTTTGACTCACATCAGATCTTGACAAAATCTCTCTTGAAATCAATTAAATCCTGATTAACTAAGCACCTCTATATGACCAGTTTAATGGGATGATGATACAATGAGTAGCTAATAGCTACTTCAAAATGAAGACATTTCAGTGAGCAGTAAGCGCTACCATAAACTTGACGTCTACCAAACCATATCAGTTATAGTGATTACTTACTACTCAGTTACACAGTGAACTAAAAATGAAATGACGAAATTATGGCTAAGTCTGGTGATGATACTTCTGTGGTCAAACATCAAAGGTCGAAAACTTCATTTTGAGCTAGAAATCTTCCGTATTATTTTAAAGTAAGTGACCTTACATTGTCATTTTCACAAGAAAAAATAAAACTTTCATTTTTATAGAAAACTAAAAGGATTAATCTCTGCTAGCAATGATAAACTCATTTGAGGGGAGTGTAAGTAAAGACAGGCACTTAGTTAACAAAAAAGGTATCATCATAGTCTGAAACTGGTTCTAAGTCTTCTAAATTCATAAAGTT
This sequence comes from Trichobilharzia szidati, assembly GCA_944472155.2. Taxonomy (NCBI): domain Eukaryota; kingdom Metazoa; phylum Platyhelminthes; class Trematoda; order Strigeidida; family Schistosomatidae; genus Trichobilharzia; species Trichobilharzia szidati. The sequence goes on from CALYDE020000136.1 coordinate 6,895, forward strand.
GAATTCTATAACTGACATAGAAATGTCACTTAATCAGTCTGTGTACACAGTATATGGAGCCTGGAACAAAATGATTGTACAGCTTTTTGTTATGTGTTACAAATGGAAACATTGTACATAACTTTTGTTTAAAACGATTCATTGTCAAATATGGGTAACTTTGGAGTGCAATCTAAAATACTTCATGTTCTCACTGCTTCATACTCTTTATTTGTTTCACTACTAACTGTGTTGTATCCTTTGGAATTTACAGGAACTTCGTATCCTTATCCGAAGACTATTCTACAACCAGTGCACAACTTGTACGAGTAGATATGACCACAGCAGTGAACGCTTCTGTGGATTACATTAATAATTTATAACAGTGCACTTTAAGCGTATTATCAAGTAACCATTAAATTCTATAACTCTTTAACTGTATTTTTTTAATCATATTCTTTCAATAACTTGGATTTTTTTATTTTGATATTTTGTACTGTTACCCAACTATACAGAAAATGAGAGAGAAGCAAACAAAAAGTGTTTACCTTTCACTTCGTCCAATAACAAAGTGTGTTTATTTACGGTCAACAAAGTCAATTTAAAAGTACATCAATCTAATATTAATCAACAAACTTATTGTTTATCTTATTCTGATATATGTTTTATCTTCTTGGCAAGTTTGTCAGTTGAAGTTAAAGCTTGTCTATTTGAGCATACACTAGTTTTTGAAAGTCATAAGGTTATAATTAAAATAATTGAAATACCAACTTTATCTATAGCCAAAAATCTAATCGATATGAGCCATAAAACTGATGTTAAAACAGCTTCATGGTCATCTATAAAAATGGAGATGGATTGGCCACACTCTGAGGAAACCATCAAGTGACATCACTAGACAAGCCATTGCTCGAGTGGAACCCGAAAGGGAACCGGCGAGTTGATCGTCAGTGCAAGGGTGACTTGGAGGAGGTCATGTGAAGAGGAGATGAAAGCATGTGGGCGGACTTGGAGCCAGGTGAAAACTCTGGCAGAGAATCGAGCGCAGTGGAGACGCGCGGCTTAAGCCCTGTGTTCCTCTAGGAATTAAAGGAAATAATAATATAATAATAATAAAAATGGTCAAGAGAGCTTATTGAAGTATGCTGAGGTTATAGCTATTCATAAACTCAGCCCCCCCCCAACACACACACTGTGTGTACAAAAACAATTTGTTATTAATCTTAACCTACACTTTGGTAATCCTTATGTGATTGGATAACCTAACACAGTGTCAATTATTCTTAAATCCTTTTTCTCACCTTCTGTACTTTTGTTTGACCTTTATTTTTCATATAAATTGACTTTACAAGTAAATGTGTGGTTTGAATGTTCGAAATGTATTGCACAAATACATTATGATTGGACACTAGTAACTACTGTGACGTGTCTAGTCCTTTCGTTGGTGCAGACTGAATTCTAACAGTCAGGTTTACAATGTGGCCACCATTCTAGGTAGCTCGCCATTACGGTGTACATTGATTTGATGATATTAGATAGAATGGTGGCCACATTGCAAACCTCACTGTTAAAATTCAGTTTGCACCAACGAAAGGACTAGACAAGTCACACTAGTTACTATTGTCAAATCAAAATATCCACTACAGTCCTACAGGAGGTCAATCGCGAGCCCGAATAGCTCAGTGGTAATGTCTCTAACTGCAGCACTGAGTGACGCGGGTTCGAATCTCAGAAGGGACATGAGTTCCAACAAGATTGCAGATACGCCTTGCTGAAGTGTGCCAACTAGCACAAAACCTAGGTTCAAGGCATCCTGACGACTGCCTCCAACTATCTAATATTAACAAAAACATTATATTTTTCAGATAATCTCTGTCTTCTAGTAACACTATCCAAACTGAAATTCCATTAAAAGTGAAAGTTGAAAGAGAAACAAACATAAATTATATGTGGGCATCTGTTAAACAAGAAATACATTTCAGACGATGGTATGGTTTTTTGTTTTGCAAAGCTAACTTCTATTCACTTGAATCTTGGATGTATTAGAAGAATGAAAGCAAAATAAATTTCACAAAATAAGTGAAACATTGAGTTCAGGATGTATTAAATAGTTATTTGAAACAATTAAGTTCTAGCTGTTTCGTTGTATCTTTAGGCATCTTAGTAACAGACTTCTATAAAAATTAGCATCATTGAATAGATTTACCATGAAAGCTGAACGATTTACATTTCATCTGTCGAGGATGAATGTGTATTTGCATGTAAATTAAATCAAAAGACTATTCAGTATTCTCACACTACTGATCATCAATATTTGCCCAATAACTGGATAATGATCAGGAAAGATTTGTGTGCTTACAGAAATGTGTGGGTGATTACTACTTCCCAGCTACCCATACGATGGAAGTTGATCTCCTCTTGGAGTACGTGAAACAGAATGAGGATTAATATTACGAGACCGCAGAGTTTAGGGAACAACTACTTGCGACCAGTCACATACAGCCCTTTTAAAGTGGTGTTTGGGGTTGTGTGAGGATCTCACTACCAGCTACAGACTGCCAGGATATGCAGTTTCCGGAGTCAACGTCTAGCCAGAGTGGAGAAGCAGCATAACCTTACTTGCTGGTCATCTGAGAGAAGCACCTTACTGCTGTTACATCCCTATTCGCCAGCAGTACGACTTTATCCACAGACTCCTAACATAGTGTGACCGTCTTAAACTACAGTGATAACTGCTTTTAGTGTAACAGCTATGCAGACAACATGTCTAGCATGATAAGACCTGTTGGAACATCAGTTCCAACCAATGTAGCAGGATGGGTTACTGGGATATGCAAGTCCAAACACCACATCAAGATGGCAACTATCAGTTGGGTATTTAACCAATACCAACATGCAAATAAATTAGTTGATAGGATAACTTCATTAAGGGACTGTAAGAGAAAGAAAACATATTTGTGGGATTTAATTTGCCTACAAACTTCCCAATTCTCCTCATAGTTTATATTGACAACGCATAGTTTGAGTTCACCTGTTATTAAAATATATGTGACTTGCGTTAAGGCTTTATCTGTTTCTGAAATACAAAACTCTTACATTAGTACAGCAGCACTAAATACACAATAATTGTCCTCTAAACAAAGAAATATGTCAGTATTAACGTGTAAAATAGTGTTTGTTTAATCTGATTCATGTTTACATACATACAGGGAGAATGGAATAACGTACACAAATAGTTAATCCTATATGGCGGTGTGGTAAGAGCTGTCTGCTAGCCAAAATCGGTAGACAGCAACTTACGTCAATGTTTACGTCCCAAATCTCGGTCATGAGAAAATAACAAGAACAAAGACTAACTCAACAACTAATCACAGCAGACTTTGCGTGGGCGGATACGATTCGCAGATATATGGTCTGATCATCAAAGAAACGGCCACAAAGAGATGACAGATTAACTTTCAGCGATAAAACAACCAATTAGAAGATGCTGTTTCTCTGCTAATAATAACGAATAATAATGTACATAAAAATATATAAATATCTCTTGATTTCCTCAATAAACTATCTGTTGCCTGCCCCTTGTCTTCTGTCGTTACAGTGGGAGTGTTTTTACAAAATTAGTTGGCAACTCAGATGACACCCTAGTTCTTGGTTATAGTAGAATGGGAATGACATTTCATTGGTCGGCTATCATACTAGTAATTAGTTGTAATTAACGCATATCATTCAACGAAGACATATTTTGGAAGTGCACTGACTACAACTGCAAACTTCACAATTATATTCCGACTCATTTAAATACATAAGAGTAAATACTTCTTACCTCCATGTTAAAATAGCTTACAAACATGTCTTATGCAGTTAGACAACTTTCTTCATGAATGTATGCTAAGATTTTTGGTTAACGATAATTTCGTTTTGATTTTTTAATTTCTGTTTATAGCTTGATTCCACACCGTATTTTCGGTACAAGTATGGAGTTTTAAGCATTTGATATCAGTAGCCCGAATTTCGCAGGCCAAGCATTGATGTTAGGTGTGCGTCGGTCAGGGATCGAAACCCAAACCATATGCATGGTCGGCGGGAGTCCTGACCGCTGTGCCACCGACGCACAGGCATGTTTCCAAGTTATTCATGTACAGGACTATGAGTAAACTCGACTTTGGAGAGATTAATTTATACACATTTTAATACTTTAGCAGCAAGTTTAATAAATGTAGGCAAGAAGTTGGGTAGTACTCTACAAATGAATCATTATGAAAATGGGTATGGAAGTACGAAATAATTAATATCGCTTAAGAATTACATAGAATGAAAGTCCAGTGAAATCAAGAGAGTATTAAAAATCATTTCGTTCACGAATTTCCATCTCCATAACCGAAACTTCAACAGTACAAAGTAAGTAACTACACGCTGACTTTGATAATTCGGCTTTTACTTAGTAAATAACTTTGAAGGAAGAGATAGTCACTAGTGAACGTTCAGTATTGAGATAATGCTCAGTCATAGTACTTTCGATACATTCACTCTGACCTCTTCATAACAATATTGGATGGTGTTCTTGCACGTTTTTGGGCGGAACCGACAGATAAAACTGTCTTCACAGAAGGATGTATACTGGCATACATACATAAAGTTAGTCAAATACAACTTTCAGGTTACTGAAAAGTGATGGCTGCTTGGAGAATAGTATTCTCATCAATGTTCAGAAGGTAATTCTTCGAAGTAAATGTAAGATTTTCCACTTTGCGAATATCATCACTTAGGTCAACTTCGAATGTGGGGTCTATATCAGCATGTTCGAGGTACAGAAGATTGGTGACGCCTACGAGGTTTGACTTTGTCAGTTTTGATCTTTGGAGGGGCATGGATATTTGTTTGTGGTCATTACTTTCCTTAATCTGATAATGTTTTAAACCAAAAGTAAAATTACTACTTGTATTAAATCAACACACCTTGCATTTAATCAAAAGTTAGTAGATTATACTTTAAGTAATTTCAAGTATTATTTTGTTACAGCGTAATCGTTTATTGCATTTTGAGATCAATTACATTTTTTTCAAGTACCCTTACTTTGCTTTTCTTCACCGTATTCTGACCATAATTAGAATATTCTAATACATACATTATACTTGTACAAAGCTCTTGACAGACTTTACTAATTGTTCCTCTGATTAGAACCAATGTAGGTTTCTAGTTCACAGCGTAATGACCAATACCTATGATTTAGTTGTGAAATTTTGTCACTAAGCAACATAATAGAATGCGCCTACTTACCGAAGTACGTTTTCATTTGATGCTAGACTCTAGGATAACTCAGTTGAGATTTAATTCTTGACATTAGTATTTCCAAGTGTTTAGATTAGTTCTGTTGATGACTACTAACAAGCAACCAATCCTTCTTCTGAGATTCAAACCAAATGACTCCTTCTAGCATCTAGTATCAATTTTTTTCATTATTCCTGTTAGTTTGTATGGAATCCGTCAAATCTACTTATGAGGCACTGTACAAACAGTAATTTATCGTTACTATCAAGAAGCACTCTTCGTCTATTTGGGATCTAATTTTTTATTATTTTTTTATTCCTTCACGTTCCCTGGTGAAACATAGGGCTTCAAGCTAGAGTCTTGAAGTTTCTGTAGCAGTGTTTATTTTACAGGATGGGGTTGCTAGCCTCATGCCCAACCTTTCCTCTTCACCAGCATTATTTCTGGCTTAGCGAGGTAAAGGAGTGCGCCGGCCGGGGTTCGAACCCCGGACCATGTGCATGGTCGGCGAGCGTCCTAACCACTATGCCACCGACGCCCTGGGACCTAATTAGCCTTATCTATCTGGGACTCCATTGGCTTGATCTGGTTATTCTACTTAGTGTTGCTTACTGTGAAAATCGTTAACTATTTCTCCATAACTCTTTCAGTTAACATATATTAGGTCAGTAAAATAAAAGGCAACAGATAACACTGCATTAACAACAATTGTAAATTAGTTTCAGAATTATTAATTATGCCAGTAAATAATCAAAACTAAATTTAACAGTGGTGGTTTTGTAACAACAGAAGACAAGAGACAGGCAACAGATCATTTATTGAGAAAATCAAGAGACATTTATAGATTTTTATGTACATTATTGCCAGCGGAGAAGCAACCTCTTCCAATTGGTTGTTTTCTCGCTGAAGGATATTCTCTATCGCTTGACCGTTTCTCAGAGAGTTAAGCCATATATCTGCGAATCATATTTGCACACGTCAGGTCTTCTGTGATTGGCTGTTGGATTCCTCAAGG
>CALYDE020000137.1:0-13179 GCA_944472155.2 Trichobilharzia szidati
CACACTAACACTACTAGCGCGAAAACACCACAAACACAAATGCTACTATTCCACATACACTCACACTAACACTACTAGCGCGAAAACACCACAAACACAAATGCTTCTATTCCACATACACTCACACTAACACTACTAGCGCGAAAACACCACAAACACAAATGCTACTATTCCACATACACTCACACTAACACTACAAGCGCGAAAACACCACAAACACAAATGCTTCTATTCAACATACACTCACACTAACACTACTAGCGCGAAAACACCACAAACACAAATGCTACTATTCCACATACACTCACACTAACACTACTAGCGCGAAAACACCACAAACACAAATGCTACTATTCCACATACACTCACACTAACACTACTAGCGCGAAAACACCACAAACACAAATGCTACTATTCCACATACACTCACACTAACACTACTAGCGCGAAAACACCACAAACACAAATGCTTCTATTCCACATACACTCACACTAACACTACTAGCGCGAAAACACCACAAACACAAATGGTTCTATTCCACATACACTCACACTAACACTACTAGCGCGAAAACACCACAAACACAAATGCTACTATTCCACATACACTCACACTAACACTACTAGCGCGAAAACACCACAAACACAAATGCTACTATTCCACATACACTCACACTAACACTACTAGCGCGAAAACACCACAAACACAAATGCTTCTATTCCACATACACTCACACTAACACTACTAGCGCGAAAACACCACAAACACAAATGCTACTATTCCACATACACTCACACTAACACTACTAGCGCGAAAACACCACAAACACAAATGCTACTATTCCACATACACTCACACTAACACTACTAGCGCGAAAACACCACAAACACAAATGCTACTATTCCACATACACTCACACTAACACTACTAGCGCGAAAACACCACAAACACAAATGCTACTATTCCACATACACTCACACTAACACTACTAGCGCGAAAACACCACAAACACAAATGCTACTATTCCACATACACTCACACTAACACTACTAGCGCGAAAACACCACAAACACAAATGCTTCTATTCCACATACACTCACACTAACACTACTAGCGCGAAAACACCACAAACACAAATGCTACTATTCCACATACACTCACACTAACACTACTAGCGCGAAAACACCACAAACACAAATGCTACTATTCCACATACACTCACACTAACACTACTAGCGCGAAAACACCACAAACACAAATGCTACTATTCCACATACACTCACACTAACACTACAAGCGCGAAAACACCACAAACACAAATGCTACTATTCCACATACACTCACACTAACACTACTAGCGCGAAAACACCACAAACACAAATGCTACTATTCCACATACACTCACACTAACACTACTAGCGCGAAAACACCACAAACACAAATGCTACTATTCCACATACACTCACACTGACACTACTAGCGCGAAAACACCACAAACACAAATGCTACTATTCCACATACACTCACACTAACACTACTAGCGCGAAAACACCACAAACACAAATGCTACTATTCCACATACACTCACACTAACACTACTAGCGCGAAAACACCACAAACACAAATGCTACTATTCCACATACACTCACACTAACACTACTAGCGCGAAAACACCACAAACACAAATGCTACTATTCCACATACACTCACACTAACACTACAAGCGCGAAAACACCACAAACACAAATGCTACTATTCCACATACACTCACACTAACACTACTAGCGCGAAAACACCACAAACACAAATGGTTCTATTCCACATACACTCACACTAACACTACTAGCGCGAAAACACCACAAACACAAATGCTACTATTCCACATACACTCACACTAACACTACTAGCGCGAAAACACCACAAACACAAATGCTTCTATTCCACATACACTCACACTAACACTACTAGCGCGAAAACACCACAAACACAAATGCTTCTATTCCACATACACTCACACTAACACTACTAGCGCGAAAACACCACAAACACAAATGCTACTATTCCACATACACTCACACTAACACTACTAGCGCGAAAACACCACAAACACAAATGCTACTATTCCACATACACTCACACTAACACTACTAGCGCGAAAACACCACAAACACAAATGCTTCTATTCCACATACACTCACACTAACACTACTAGCGCGAAAACACCACAAACACAAATGCTACTATTCCACATACACTCACACTAACACTACTAGCGCGAAAACACCACAAACACAAATGCTACTATTCCACATACACTCACACTAACACTACTAGCGCGAAAACACCACAAACACAAATGCTTCTATTCCACATACACTCACACTAACACTACTAGCGCGAAAACACCACAAACACAAATGCTACTATTCCACATACACTCACACTAACACTACTAGCGCGAAAACACCACAAACACAAATGCTACTATTCCACATACACTCACACTAACACTACTAGCGCGAAAACACCACAAACACAAATGCTACTATTCCACATACACTCACACTAACACTACTAGCGCGAAAACACCACAAACACAAATGCTACTATTCCACATACACTCACACTAACACTACTAGCGCGAAAACACCACAAACACAAATGCTTCTATTCCACATACACTCACACTAACACTACTAGCGCGAAAACACCACAAACACAAATGCTACTATTCCACATACACTCACACTAACACTACAAGCGCGAAAACACCACAAACACAAATGCTACTATTCCACATACACTCACACTAACACTACTAGCGCGAAAACACCACAAACACAAATGCTACTATTCCACATACACTCACACTAACACTACTAGCGCGAAAACACCACAAACACAAATGCTACTATTCCACATACACTCACACTAACACTACTAGCGCGAAAACACCACAAACACAAATGCTTCTATTCCACATACACTCACACTAACACTACTAGCGCGAAAACACCACAAACACAAATGCTACTATTCCACATACACTCACACTAACACTACTAGCGCGAAAACACCACAAACACAAATGCTACTATTCCACATACACTCACACTAACACTACTAGCGCGAAAACACCACAAACACAAATGCTTCTATTCCACATACACTCACACTAACACTACTAGCGCGAAAACACCACAAACACAAATGCTACTATTCCACATACACTCACACTAACACTACTAGCGCGAAAACACCACAAACACAAATGCTACTATTCCACATACACTCACACTAACACTACTAGCGCGAAAACACCACAAACACAAATGCTACTATTCCACATACACTCACACTAACACTACTAGCGCGAAAACACCACAAACACAAATGCTACTATTCCACATACACTCACACTAACACTACTAGCGCGAAAACACCACAAACACAAATGCTTCTATTCCACATACACTCACACTAACACTACTAGCGCGAAAACACCACAAACACAAATGCTACTATTCCACATACACTCACACTAACACTACAAGCGCGAAAACACCACAAACACAAATGCTACTATTCCACATACACTCACACTAACACTACTAGCGCGAAAACACCACAAACACAAATGCTACTATTCCACATACACTCACACTAACACTACTAGCGCGAAAACACCACAAACACAAATGCTACTATTCCACATACACTCACACTAACACTACAAGCGCGAAAACACCACAAACACAAATGCTACTATTCCACATACACTCACACTAACACTACTAGCGCGAAAACACCACAAACACAAATGCTTCTATTCCACATACACTCACACTAACACTACTAGCGCGAAAACACCACAAACACAAATGCTACTATTCCACATACACTCACACTAACACTACTAGCGCGAAAACACCACAAACACAAATGCTACTATTCCACATACACTCACACTAACACTACTAGCGCGAAAACACCACAAACACAAATGCTACTATTCCACATACACTCACACTAACACTACTAGCGCGAAAACACCACAAACACAAATGCTTCTATTCCACATACACTCACACTAACACTACTAGCGCGAAAACACCACAAAGACAAATGCTACTATTCCACATACACTCACACTAACACTACTAGCGCGAAAACACCACAAACACAAATGCTACTATTCCACATACACTCACACTAACACTACTAGCGCGAAAACACCACAAACACAAATGCTTCTATTCCACATACACTCACACTAACACTACTAGCGCGAAAACACCACAAACACAAATGCTACTATTCCACATACACTCACACTAACACTACTAGCGCGAAAACACCACAAACACAAATGCTACTATTCCACATACACTCACACTAACACTACTAGCGCGAAAACACCACAAACACAAATGCTTCTATTCCACATACACTCACACTAACACTACTAGCGCGAAAACACCACAAACAAAAATGCTTCTATTCCACATACACTCACACTAACACTACTAGCGCGAAAACACCACAAACACAAATGCTACTATTCCACATACACTCACACTAACACTACTAGCGCGAAAACAACACAAACACAAATGCTACTATTCCACATACACTCACACTAACACTACTAGCGCGAAAACACCACAAACACAAATGCTACTATTCCACATACACTCACACTAACACTACTAGCGCGAAAACACCACAAACACAAATGCTACTATTCCACATACACTCACACTAACACTACTAGCGCGAAAACACCACAAACACAAATGCTACTATTCCACATACACTCACACTAACACTACTAGCGCGAAAACAACACAAACACAAATGCTACTATTCCACATACACTCACACTAACACTACTAGCGCGAAAACACCACAAACACAAATGCTACTATTCCACATACACTCACACTAACACTACTAGCGCGAAAACACCACAAACACAAATGCTACTATTCCACATACACTCACACTGACACTACTAGCGCGAAAACACCACAAACACAAATGCTACTATTCCACATACACTCACACTAACACTACTAGCGCGAAAACACCACAAACACAAATGCTACTATTCCACATACACTCACACTAACACTACTAGCGCGAAAACACCACAAACACAAATGCTACTATTCCACATACACTCACACTAACACTACTAGCGCGAAAACACCACAAACACAAATGCTACTATTCCACATACACTCACACTAACACTACAAGCGCGAAAACACCACAAACACAAATGCTACTATTCCACATACACTCACACTAACACTACTAGCGCGAAAACACCACAAACACAAATGCTACTATTCCACATACACTCACACTAACACTACTAGCGCGAAAACACCACAAACACAAATGCTACTATTCCACATACACTCACACTAACACTACTAGCGCGAAAACACCACAAACACAAATGCTACTATTCCACATACACTCACACTAACACTACTAGCGCGAAAACACCACAAACACAAATGCTTCTATTCCACATACACTCACACTAACACTACTAGCGCGAAAACACCACAAACACAAATGCTACTATTCCACATACACTCACACTAACACTACTAGCGCGAAAACACCACAAACACAAATGCTACTATTCCACATACACTCACACTAACACTACTAGCGCGAAAACACCACAAACAAAAATGCTTCTATTCCACATACACTCACACTAACACTACTAGCGCGAAAACACCACAAACACAAATGCTACTATTCCACATACACTCACACTAACACTACTAGCGCGAAAACACCACAAACACAAATGCTACTATTCCACATACACTCACACTAACACTACTAGCGCGAAAACACCACAAACACAAATGCTTCTATTCCACATACACTCACACTAACACTACTAGCGCGAAAACACCACAAACACAAATGCTACTATTCCACATACACTCACACTAACACTACAAGCGCGAAAACACCACAAACACAAATGCTACTATTCCACATACACTCACACTAACACTACTAGCGCGAAAACACCACAAACACAAATGCTACTATTCCACATACACTCACACTAACACTACTAGCGCGAAAACACCACAAACACAAATGCTACTATTCCACATACACTCACACTAACACTACAAGCGCGAAAACACCACAAACACAAATGCTACTATTCCACATACACTCACACTAACACTACAAGCGCGAAAACACCACAAACACAAATGCTACTATTCCACATACACTCACACTAACACTACTAGCGCGAAAACACCACAAACACAAATGCTACTATTCCACATACACTCACACTAACACTACTAGCGCGAAAACACCACAAACACAAATGCTACTATTCCACATACACTCACACTAACACTACTAGCGCGAAAACACCACAAACACAAATGCTACTATTCCACATACACTCACACTAACACTACTAGCGCGAAAACACCACAAACACAAATGCTTCTATTCCACATACACTCACACTAACACTACTAGCGCGAAAACACCACAAACACAAATGCTACTATTCCACATACACTCACACTAACACTACTAGCGCGAAAACACCACAAACACAAATGCTACTATTCCACATACACTCACACTAACACTACTAGCGCGAAAACACCACAAACACAAATGCTTCTATTCCACATACACTCACACTAACACTACTAGCGCGAAAACACCACAAACACAAATGCTACTATTCCACATACACTCACACTAACACTACTAGCGCGAAAACACCACAAACACAAATGCTACTATTCCACATACACTCACACTAACACTACTAGCGCGAAAACACCACAAACACAAATGCTTCTATTCCACATACACTCACACTAACACTACTAGCGCGAAAACACCACAAACACAAATGCTACTATTCCACATACACTCACACTAACACTACTAGCGCGAAAACACCACAAACACAAATGCTACTATTCCACATACACTCACACTAACACTACTAGCGCGAAAACAACACAAACACAAATGCTACTATTCCACATACACTCACACTAACACTACTAGCGCGAAAACACCACAAACACAAATGCTACTATTCCACATACACTCACACTAACACTACTAGCGCGAAAACACCACAAACACAAATGCTTCTATTCCACATACACTCACACTAACACTACTAGCGCGAAAACACCACAAACACAAATGCTACTATTCCACATACACTCACACTAACACTACTAGCGCGAAAACATCACAAACACAAATGCTACTATTCCACATACACTAACACTACTAGCGCGAAAACACCACAAACACAAATGCTACTATTCCACATACACTCACACTAACACTACAAGCGCGAAAACACCACAAACACAAATGGTACTATTCCACATACACTCACACTAACACTACTAGCGCGAAAACACCACAAACACAAATGCTACTATTCCACATACACTCACACTAACACTACAAGCGCGAAAACACCACAAACACAAATGCTACTATTCCACATACACTCACACTAACACTACTAGCGCGAAAACACCACAAACACAAATGCTACTATTCCACATACACTCACACTAACACTACTAGCGCGAAAACACCACAAACACAAATGCTACTATTCCACATACACTCACACTAACACTACTAGCGCGAAAACACCACAAACACAAATGCTACTATTCCACATACACTCACACTAACACTACTAGCGCGAAAACACCACAAACACAAATGCTACTATTCCACATACACTCACACTAACACTACTAGCGCGAAAACACCACAAACACAAATGCTTCTATTCCACATGCACTCACACTAACACTACTAGCGCGAAAACACCACAAACACAAATGCTACTATTCCACATACACTCACACTAACACTACTAGCGCGAAAACACCACAAACACAAATGCTACTATTCCACATACACTCACACTAACACTACTAGCGCGAAAACACCACAAACACAAATGCTACTATTCCACATACACTCACACTAACACTACTAGCGCGAAAACACCACAAACACAAATGCTACTATTCCACATACACTCACACTAACACTACTAGCGCGAAAACATCACAAACACAAATGCTACTATTCCACATACACTCACACTAACACTACTAGCGCGAAAACACCACAAACACAAATGCTACTATTCCACATACACTCACACTAACACTACAAGCGCGAAAACACCACAAACACAAATGGTACTATTCCACATACACTCACACTAACACTACTAGCGCGAAAACACCACAAACACAAATGCTACTATTCCACATACACTCACACTAACACTACTAGCGCGAAAACACCACAAACACAAATGCTACTATTCCACATACACTCACACTAACACTACTAGCGCGAAAACACCACAAACACAAATGCTTCTATTCCACATACACTCACACTAACACTACTAGCGCGAAAACACCACAAACACAAATGCTACTATTCCACATACACTCACACTAACACTACTAGCGCGAAAACATCACAAACACAAATGCTACTATTCCACATACACTCACACTAACACTACTAGCGCGAAAACACCACAAACACAAATGCTACTATTCCACATACACTCACACTAACACTACAAGCGCGAAAACACCACAAACACAAATGGTACTATTCCACATACACTCACACTAACACTACTAGCGCGAAAACACCACAAACACAAATGCTACTATTCCACATACACTCACACTAACACTACTAGCGCGAAAACACCACAAACACAAATGCTACTATTCCACATACACTCACACTAACACTACTAGCGCGAAAACACCACAAACACAAATGCTACTATTCCACATACACTCACACTAACACTACTAGCGCGAAAACACCACAAACACAAATGCTACTATTCCACATACACTCACACTAACACTACTAGCGCGAAAACACCACAAACACAAATGCTTCTATTCCACATACACTCACACTAACACTACTAGCGCGAAAACACCACAAACACAAATGGTACTATTCCACATACACTCACACTAACACTACTAGCGCGAAAACACCACAAACACAAATGCTACTATTCCACATACACTCACACTAACACTACTAGCGCGAAAACACCACAAACACAAATGCTACTATTCCACATACACTCACACTAACACTACTAGCGCGAAAACACCACAAACACAAATGCTACTATTCCACATACACTCACACTAACACTACTAGCGCGAAAACAACACAAACACAAATGCTACTATTCCACATACACTCACACTAACACTACTAGCGCGAAAACAACACAAACACAAATGCTACTATTCCACATACACTCACACTAACACTACTAGCGCGAAAACACCACAAACACAAATGCTACTATTCCACATACACTCACACTAACACTACTAGCGCGAAAACACCACAAACACAAATGCTACTATTCCACATACACTCACACTAACACTACTAGCGCGAAAACACCACAAACACAAATGCTTCTATTCAACATACACTCACACTAACACTACTAGCGCGAAAACACCACAAACACAAATGCTACTATTCCACATACACTCACACTAACACTACTAGCGCGAAAACACCACAAACACAAATGCTTCTATTCCACATACACTCACACTAACACTACTAGCGCGAAAACACCACAAACACAAATGCTACTATTCCACATACACTCACACTAACACTACTAGCGCGAAAACACCACAAACACAAATGCTACTATTCCACATACACTCACACTAACACTACTAGCGCGAAAACACCACAAACACAAATGCTACTATTCCACATACACTCACACTAACACTACTAGCGCGAAAACACCACAAACACAAATGCTACTATTCCACATACACTCACACTAACACTACTAGCGCGAAAACACCACAAACACAAATGCTTCTATTCCACATACACTCACACTAACACTACTAGCGCGAAAACACCACAAACACAAATGCTACTATTCCACATACACTCACACTAACACTACTAGCGCGAAAACACCACAAACACAAATGCTACTATTCCACATACACTCACACTAACACTACTAGCGCGAAAACACCACAAACACAAATGCTTCTATTCCACATACACTCACACTAACACTACTAGCGCGAAAACACCACAAACACAAATGCTACTATTCCACATACACTCACACTAACACTACAAGCGCGAAAACACCACAAACACAAATGCTACTATTCCACATACACTCACACTAACACTACTAGCGCGAAAACACCACAAACACAAATGCTACTATTCCACATACACTCACACTAACACTACTAGCGCGAAAACACCACAAACACAAATGCTACTATTCCACATACACTCACACTAACACTACTAGCGCGAAAACACCACAAACACAAATGCTACTATTCCACATACACTCACACTAACACTACTAGCGCGAAAACACCACAAACACAAATGCTACTATTCCACATACACTCACACTAACACTACTAGCGCGAAAACACCACAAACACAAATGCTTCTATTCCACATACACTCACACTAACACTACTAGCGCGAAAACACCACAAACACAAATGCTACTATTCCACATACACTCACACTAACACTACTAGCGCGAAAACACCACAAACACAAATGCTACTATTCCACATACACTCACACTAACACTACTAGCGCGAAAACACCACAAACACAAATGCTACTATTCCACATACACTCACACTAACACTACTAGCGCGAAAACACCACAAACACAAATGCTACTATTCCACATACACTCACACTAACACTACTAGCGCGAAAACACCACAAACACAAATGCTACTATTCCACATACACTCACACTAACACTACTAGCGCGAAAACACCACAAACACAAATGCTACTATTCCACATACACTCACACTAACACTACTAGCGCGAAAACACCACAAACACAAATGCTACTATTCCACATACACTCACACTAACACTACTAGCACGAAAACACCACAAACACAAATGCCACTATTCCACATACACTCACACTAACACTACTAGCGCGAAAACACCACAAACACAAATGCTACTATTCCACATACACTCACACTAACACTACTAGCGCGAAAACACCACAAACACAAATGCTACTATTCCACATACACTCACACTAACACTACTAGCGCGAAAACACCACAAACACAAATGCTACTATTCCACATACACTCACACTAACACTACTAGCGCGAAAACACCACAAACACAAATGCTACTATTCCACATACACTCACACTAACACTACTAGCGCGAAAACACCACAAACACAAATGCTACTATTCCACATACACTCACACTAACACTACTAGCGCGAAAACACCACAAAGACAAATGCTACTATTCCACATACACTCACACTAACACTACTAGCACGAAAACACAACAAACACAAATGCTACTATTCCACATACACTCACACTAACACTACTAGCGCGAAAACACCACAAACACAAATGCTACTATTCCACATACACTCACACTAACACTACTAGCGCGAAAAGACCACAAACACAAATGCTACTATTCCACATACACTCACACTAACACTACTAGCGCGAAAACACCACAAACACAAATGCTACTATTCCACATACACTCACACTAACACTACTAGCGCGAAAACACCAAAGACAAATGCTAATATTCCACATACACTCACACTAACACTACTAGCGCGAAAACACCACAAACACAAATGCTACTATTCCACATACACTCACACTAACACTACTAGCGCGAAAACACCACAAACACAAATGCTTCTATTCCACATACACTCACACTAACACTACTAGCGCGAAAACACCACAAACACAAATGCTACTATTCCACATACACTCACACTAACACTACAAGCGCGAAAACACCACAAACACAAATGCTACTATTCCACATACACTCACACTAACACTACTAGCGCGAAAACACCACAAACACAAATGCTACTATTCCACATACACTCACACTAACACTACTAGCGCGAAAACACCACAAACACAAATGCTACTATTCCACATACACTCACACTAACACTACTAGCGCGAAAACACCACAAACACAAATGCTACTATTCCACATACACTCACACTAACACTACTAGCGCGAAAACACCACAAACACAAATGCTACTATTCCACATACACTCACACTAACACTACTAGCGCGAAAACACAACAAACACAAATGCTACTATTCCACATACACTCACACTAACACTACTAGCGCGAAAACACCACAAACACAAATGCTACTATTCCACATACACTCACACTAACACTACTAGCGCGAAAACACCACAAACACAAATGCTACTATTCCACATACACTCACACTAACACTACTAGCGCGAAAACACCACAAACACAAATGCTTCTATTCCACATACACTCACACTAACACTACTAGCGCGAAAACACCACAAACACAAATGCTACTGTTCCACATACACTCACACTAACACTACTAGCGCGAAAACTTCACAAACACAAATGCTACTATTCCACATACACTCACACTAACACTACTAGCGCGAAAACACCACAAACACAAATGCTACTATTCCACATACACTCACACTAACACTACTAGCGCGAAAACACCACAAACACAAATGCTACTATTCCACATACACTCACACTAACACTACTAGCGCGAAAACACCACAAACACAAATGCTTCTATTCCACATACACTCACACTAACACTACTAGCGCGAAAACACCACAAACACAAATGCTACTGTTCCACATACACTCACACTAACACTACTAGCGCGAAAACACCACAAACACAAATGCTACTATTCCACATACACTCACACTAACACTACTAGCGCGAAAACACCACAAACACAAATGCTACTATTCCACATACACTCACACTAACACTACTAGCGCGAAAACACCACAAACACAAATGCTACTATTCCACATACACTCACACTAACACTACTAGCGCGAAAACACCACAAACACAAATGCTACTATTCCACATACACTCACACTAACACTACTAGCGCGAAAACACCACAAACACAAATGCTACTATTCCACATACACTCACACTAACAC
>CALYDE020000138.1:0-13347 GCA_944472155.2 Trichobilharzia szidati
CTAGTCAAATTACCGAGCGATTCCGACTTCAGCCTCTGCTAGAGGTGATGCTGTGTCACAATTCCCTCTACACAGAGCCGGATTTCGAGTCGCGTCGTCCTCAACAGACTAGAAGCTGCACCTGATGCAAGCGCTAGCCGGAAGAAGCAGGAATCAGGGAAAGTATATCATGTGAGGATGGAATTGCAGCACCAGGCATAGTTCTGGAACAAAGCACTGAATATTAGCCAACCGAGAAGCTATTGCTCAACAAATGTGCAGAATAAAATGGAGATGGACTGGACACACTCTGATAAAACCACTGTTCGCCATCGCGCACCATATTGTGGAGTGCATAGGAAGGCTGAAATATTCACAGGTTAATAACCAGACACGTAAGGCATACCTAATAAAAGGTATTTAGGTAAGGAAAGTTCACCTTGGGATATATGGCCAAATGGTGTATTCAGATGTGGCAAGAGTAAGTTGTATCATTTCTGCGGCGTGTCAGGATTTAGACTAGGGTAAACTGAGCTAATTTTGAGGAGGCAGTGTTAATTCCTTTCCTATCTGTCACTTGCAATTCTTTCTTTTGTGCTCAATTTATGCAACTCTTCATTAGGAAAGACATATAATCTATTTTTACTTGCCAACCGTGACATTGTTTGCTATTTAGTTTTCACTTTGCCTTGTTTTTCAGTCTGATTGTCTCACACTGATTATACTTTGACGGCATTCAGCTACAGACACCTCGTTAGTGAGATTTGTATATTATTATTTCATCATCTCTTTTGCTGAATACAGTGTCGTATTTTATACAAATCCTGTGTACTTGGATTTCAAGCTTTACTCTACGTGTGGTTTGAATAATCGCTTGGATTATCGTCTCAAATTAATTTTGGAGGAGATTCACAGGTCAATGGTTCTGACTACTTCTGAATTCGAAGCATCGGAAAACTTGGCCAGACCGCGGCATGAGATCTTTGGTTTGGCTGTGTGCGTTTCCAAAGTGCACACGTATGTGAGGCTTGTCAATATTGAGATTAACATGAGGAAGCTTGGAGTCTTCAGACGAGACTTTAGTATGCGATTTCTATAAGGATATAGGAAAGTTACTGAACACGTAAATAAGGTTTCAGCAGAACATCGCCATTTCATGCTGTTCTCCGAAATCATTTTTGGATGCATACATCATTGCCCATAATCTTTCATTTCATATTTACACAATGTACTTTATGTGTAATTATTTAGCCTATCTCACGCTTTCGACTGTGTTCCACTCGATGCCCCGGAGCGTTATCTCACTTCAGTGTCTTCTCAGCCTGCATCCAATCCATCTCCATTTCCCTCGACACATTTGTCGGCAATAGAATGTCGGCTTTTTCACCGACTAACGGAGATACTTGTTGTTTCCCATTCTTATGCTTGCTGCCAATTTTCTACAGCAGCGCACACATTTGACGAAAAATAGGCTTGATCTCATTAAAATCATATGTAGTAGCGATGCTGCCGAGGAGGAGCGAAATCTCCTAAGAGACATTCTTGTGGAAAATGAATTTCCGTGACGGTTTATAGACAAGGAAATACAGTCAAAACCTATGAAATATGACTAAACCTCTGCAACCAAGAAAATGCTGTACATGAACCTTGAATTGAGAGGTGACTTAGCTGCTGACATCCTTAAAAGAAGGATCTCTGTAGACAGCGCTCTCTAGTCGACCATCACTGTTCAGTACCTTGATGTACACTCGTCAATTCGCAGGCTCTTGTGGATCTAGGGATACTGTCTGTTAGATGCGTGTCTTCTGGAAAACGCTTCAATAGCACTACTCTGAATGCTTACGGATGCGTGGAAGTGGGCTATTGAAAGAAAAAAATTGAAAATCTAGTCAATACTGGTCATGCTGTCTCTACAACCTCAGCTTCTCAAGTATTCTGAAAGGCGAAAAATAATTCACCAAAATCATTGTGAATCCAAGCCATCTTCATTGCTGTGGCTTTGCTCATCGAAATAGAAAAGCCAGACCCATGTATTCAGAAAGATTCGTCCGACTCATACGAACCTCATGTTCCTAATCTGTCAATGCTACAGTATGATAATCGTAATTCATACACCTACCCTCCTTATTCTTCGTTTCGTTGATTCGATTTCTATATCTTTCCTTTCATAATTTTGTCGACTGTAATTGCTGCTTTAACCTGGTCATGTTCCATTAATATCTCATCTGTCACCTTTATTCGTTAGATTCAATGTACATTCTTTTTAAAGTTGCCTCATGATAGTTATCACCACCTTTTTGCTCAGTATTTTAATTGATCACTATTCTTATAATTTCCACACCACTGAGATTTACACAATTCTTGACTTTTATTATAAACTACGAAATAAATTATTGGTGTAAAAGTCCATCCATACAAGTAATTAAAAAACCTTACACATAAGACTGTGAAGCTTGTTGATGAATGTCTTCAAAAGAGGCCCTCAGTTGAACCATCTCTTTTGATTTTCTGTATGTTCCAATCGTAAAATTCCATGAATGTAGATGTATGCCCCAATGAGGCTTACCATACGAAGAGTGTTAAACGGTTACAGAAAAAGTAACCACACTGTAGTCGGCGCTTTTAATGCTCATCCAAGACAGTACACTTTTAAATAAAGGGTGAAATATTTCGATTTCTATTAAACGAAAAAGCAAATCTCTAAGAGAGATCCATCCAGTTGTGTAGATGTTCTTAGATATTTGCAGACACATTTACGTTCCATTTCACCTTATCAATAAATTCATTTTTTAGATAGACGTGGTTCAATGCAATATCCATTCAAATATTACCCAAAACTATCCACATCATTTATTCAAAGGTTTCTTCAAGAAACACCAAAGATACCTCCTATTCATCGGTAAATCATGAAGA
Source organism: Trichobilharzia szidati (assembly GCA_944472155.2). Taxonomy (NCBI): domain Eukaryota; kingdom Metazoa; phylum Platyhelminthes; class Trematoda; order Strigeidida; family Schistosomatidae; genus Trichobilharzia; species Trichobilharzia szidati. Next base: position 2,893 of record CALYDE020000138.1, read on the forward strand.
TATCCAGATGCAGTTAGTAAATGATCTCCTGAACAAATCTTGCTTGTTAGGCTCAGGAGCAATATACCAGTATTCCTTATATATTTATTTGTCGCTTAACTAACAAACTTCAAGTGCTGAGCAGTGGCTATGTTTGCTCTATCTGAGAATAGGTCACATTTGTATTCCACACTATAGGTAGAAAATACGGGAACATAGCTCATCATTTATCGAGCGGAGCTCCGTGAGATTAATGAGAATGGAAGTCTATCCTCAGACTCTTAAGAATAAAGTGAATTTCGTTAAGTGCATATGCGTTGATCATTGCGCACATAATTGGTTGCGGACAGACCTTCTCAGGACACGCAGTAGAAAACCTTAGTAAATTAGAGAATGTTCATGAAAATATGCATATGACACACTTCTCAATACTGTTGCTGAAACTTCAATCAACAAAAACCAATGCAGAGCATTTCGATATGTTAAAACACTAATGTAGAATAAATCCCCATTAGGACACTTAGAAAACAGAAAGATTGAGCGAAGAAATACTTAATTTTCAATTAGATCCTCATCTGTGGTTCTACTCTAATAAACATACATAGCATTTTTATTACAATACACAACAATTTACCATTCAAGTGGCCATATGTTTGTTAACAATAATTAGTCAGTGTCAACATGTCAATGGGTTGATAATTAACGAAGAAAATTAATACACACAATTAAAAGGTAGAAATAGTTACAACACGTGGATCGCATAATGCGTAATTTTGCAAAAGTGTAGAGAAATTAAGGAATAAGTGTGTGCACAGTTTGGTTACGTAACAGATTGTTAAAAAAAATAAAACGATTTGGACGATGTTAAATTTAACTAAGGATGAAGTAGCCAGAAAAATTAAATAATTTGGACAATTATAATAATTATAATAATATTCAGCATATAGGGTAGTCAGTATGGCAAGATTTCCGAAAACTCCACTGTTCACAAAACTGCAGTTCATCGGTGAATTTCGACTTGCTAAAACACTTATGGTCGCACAGACTCGCCATATACACCATCCAGGATAATTGAATATACACTCGATGACTTAGTTCTACAACATCTTCCTTCGTATATTCAGTCTCACGCTCTCCCTCCATCAAGCTTCACTTCTTATCTGTCTGATTTTGTTATTGCATGAAATTGATCATAATCTCTCTTATCAATAATCATGTCTCATTAGCTAATAAGACGCGGTGTGATTGGTTACTTTCTTGAGAAAGTAATCGAAATCGAGACAACTGACGTCAATATTTAATTGTGACCATAATTGAAAAGTAATTTCGTGAGATTCTGGAGGCTGAATCTGCTGCATGGATTAGAAATGTTATAGAATAATCCTACTGCTGGACATTATACATATTGTATTGTGCTTTTTTTGTGTAGTATAACCTAAATACAAGACAGGATGAATTAGAACACTAATATTATCATGAAATACTGAATGTTAAAATATGTTTGATGGTAGCACTATGGCCTTCCTCGATGATGCTAAATAATGCCCTTGACGATTTCCTGATGTTTGCAGTGAGACTGTGCATTGTAGATGTTATCATATCATTTTTGAAATTTGTTTACCTACAGATTCATAGTGAGAATTATTTTCTCAACGCGATGTGCCATTATTCACACGTACTAATATTTCACACTGATATTTTTTAGCATCGTTTTATTTGGTATTAGTTGCACAGGAGGTATCAATATTTTCTGATATTCAATCAGGTTTCCTTTAATGCCTTCCAAACTATGTTCTTAGTGTTTCACGCCGATCGAGTATCTGATCTATTTGCGATGGTATTCACTGTGAGAGACCTTCGAAACTATTATCTAGCACTCAATTTAAATGACGCAACTACATTTACAAATACCAGAAATATTGAAGTGATGAAGGTGACAACTTGTATAAACTGATTGATCCTGCAAAACATTTCTAACCATGTCATGCCAATAAGAACGTTCGTTAAATCTGCGGGGAACAATTATATCTCCATACGATAAACTTTTATAGTAATTAGCTGAACTTTGTGAGATGGTGAAGGTAATGGTCATGTCCTGCGCTGTCTCAGTTTAAACTAATTCAAGTAGGATTTGAAACTATTTACATTCTAATTATTATTTCAGCTGTTGCTTGTTCTGTCGGAACTAGTTTTCTTAATTTGTCACTATTGGTGATAAAGGAAATCGGTGATTTGTCCAGCAGTTGATGAATCCCATGAAGTTACTTGTGATTTTATCACATATTGCAGTTACCACTTGTGGATGAGTAGAATCTTCGGATATGTCTACAATAGACACTTCTATAAGAGTCTTCTTTTACTGGTGGTCAACAATCATTTTCGAACATTCTGCATGTCGTCTGATCAATGAGACAGCAAATGTATTCAGGTAAATATAACGTCCCTGTCCATGACAGCACATCACAAGATTTGACTACATTCAATATGAATGGGAGAAGAAAGCATACTACCTTAGTGCCTCCTTGCTTGATGAAGGCGAGTTGAACACTGTATGATCATCTTGCTCGTAACTGGTCATGCTCAACAGAGTTAAACCTTGTTTGAGTCATATCAGCGAGCCGAATCCGTCAACATTAGCCTGATTACGGCTGGCTATTTTGATGTACTGGTGATATGGTTAGCTGTAAACGTACTCTCAATTTGCCATTCTCACTGCTCGAGTTGTACATTCACGGAAATATACTCACCTAATACTTCGCCTGTGTACAGAGTAACTGTGATCTACTATCTCTGCAACCATTTCAGTGACAGCATGTCAAGCATGTTTCACGTCTCCCAATGTAGTCATAATAGAATTTGTGTGAAAAACCTTGAGTATATGAATTGAGATTCACTGCCGTAGGATTATGCACACTACACACAGGAAAAATAACGTGCGCGAAAATTATCTAGTTCTAATAATAACCAGACAAGATGTACAGACCGAGATACCTTTACCATCAGTCGTCTTCGATCGACTCTGAAGATCAGTCGATCGGCGAGAATGGGTAGGCAAGAAAAAACTTTTTCAGGAAGCAAATCTGTCTAAGATACATTATAATAATAATAATAATTTTTGCTTTATTCCAAAAACAGTATTAATGATACAGCAAGGAATTTTCAGCATTCAGTACAGTATTGCATCTAATTTACTCAAAAATGACAACAACAATAGATAAACGGAATAATTAATACATAATAATGATAACAAGACGTTTTTATAGGAGCTATGTAGCAATTACAGTATAGGATAAGGAGAAAAATACGCATAAAATATAAAATTATAGTAATAATAGTAATAACAACTAAAATAAAAATAGCAAAGTTATAATTAAACGATAGAAAGGGTGACACCATAGAATTACAGAAAGATGAACAATGAAAGGGTCGATTCACTATGCTAATTACATAGTAACTTATATGTTTCACGTCTAACAGTGTCTTCATCACATAAAATACGGGCTAAATACGGTATTGTAGAATTTTTATACTTAGTGGTACGAGCATATAATTTCTTATATTGACTTCTCGTTCTACCTGATGAGATACAAGGGGATAATTGTGAATAAAGAGGGTGCAGAGGGTCTGACAGTACGGCCTTTGCCCAATTTGTACAGGAATTTACGTGTCTCTCGACTATTGTATTGGCGAGATCACGCAGTGGCAAACCACAAGCCCTACTCACAGCATTTAATACCCTTCGTAATACGGCATAGTCTTTTTTAAGAAGCCCAGGAAAGATTAATGGAGAACAATAAAGTATAATGGGTAAAATACAGGAGTTTAAAAATTGCAGAACTAAAGGTTGGCTGATACCTTGTTGTCTTAACTTTTTAATGTAGAAGGTAAGACGAAACATTTTCTTAGAGACCAATAAAATGTGAGATGACCATGAAAGGTCAGAGGAAAGAACTAATCCAAGGTATTTAATGCTTGATTTGGTTTCAATTTCTGTACCATCTATGCTACAGGAACCATGGGAACTAACTAGTTCATGCATGTCACGTCGATGGTTGAAGGTAAAGTTAACTGCCTGACATTTGGAAGGATTTAACATAAGACCATTTGACTTAGACCACATGCTGATGTCCAACAGAAAGCTATTAAGTTTGGAGCAGTCAGACTCAGAAGTGATAGGCAGTGATACAGCCAGATCATCAGCATATTTGACAAAATTGGTTTCGTTTAAATGTGGCAGGTCATGTAGGAAGAAAGAAAAAAGAAAGGGAGAGAGGACGGCACCTTGAGGAACACCGGCTTTTGTAAGCAAAGCAGAAGAAGATTTGCCATTATATGCAGTATACTGCATTCTATCAGAAAAATAAGAATGCAACCAACTCTTAGCCCAGGATGCTGTGTGCGTCAAGGAGAGCTTATTTAATAAAAGGCCCCTAGGTACAGAGTCAAACGCAGATGTGTAGTCTAGGAAAGCACCACGAACATATTTGGCACCTTTGTCTAAACAAGAAACAACATTATGATATAAGACAACCGCAGCATCCAAGGTACTTCTACCATGTTTATATGCAAATTGCTTAGGGTCATTAAAAGCTTTCAATGAAGGTTCAAGACGAAGTAAAAGTAGTTTTTCCATCAATTTTAAAAAAGGAGAAGTAATTGCTATAGGCCTAAATTTAATATCGGTACCAGAAGATTGTTTTGGTATAGGGACAATTTTAATGTTTTTCCATGCAGAAGGTAGAACATTACTGGAAAAGGAAGCATTAAAAATATTAGTAAGAGGGTAACACAAAATATCAGCACAGTTCCTGAGGACAATGGCAGGTACGCCATCAGGACCAAGGCTTTGGGAAGGCTTAAGAGAACGGAGACATTTAAGAACATCAAGGGTATTAAAGCCACTAAAATTATTGTCTATATGATTTGTATCATTAGGAAGGATATCGACGGAAGAGCGTATGAAAGACTTATTAAGAGTATCAACATTAAGAGATGGGACAGAAGTACACCGCTTACCGCTAGTAATTTCTTTAAAAAGTTTCCATAAACTAGAAGGGGTTTTACATGACAAGAATCTTTGATTGTATAAAACATTTAGTCTGTGCATTTCGAGTTTTATCAGAGGATTTAGCTTTTTTACACCTGACTTATCATTTGTTTTGAACAACAGTTCTTTATCTCTACGGAGCTTTTTGAGATATGGAGAAGAGAAACGGTCAAAACGAGTGAATAATGTTTCTTTAGGACAACATATTTCCAAACAGAATTTAAGATAATCTGTGGTGTTTGTGATTGTGTCATTTAATGTTTGTTCTGTAAATAGGTCCCAGTTAGTATCTATCAACATGCATCTGAGTTTGCTTAGATTGTCTTGTGAGTAGCATCTCCGTTGAAATTTACTGTAGAGGTGAGAGAAGACACGTTTGTGTGATTTGGAATATATTTTAGGCAGCACACGTATGATGCAGTGGTCAGAGTTCAATACAGGAGCACGTTTGCGAGCTTCATATATACCAACATCATTGATGAATACTAGATCTAGTGTTTTTTCGAGACGGGTAGCAAAGTTAACAATATTGTCATGGCCAAGTGATATAAGGAAGGAGTGATCACAAGAGTTAAAATCGCCAGTCACTATTGATAAAGAGTTCTCGAAGCAAACTGCAGCAAAAGCGGTGAATTCATCTGCGAACATAGATAAATCCGATATGGTACAGCCAGGAGAGACATAAACATTAGAAATATAAATGAATTTGTATTTTGACAAGTGTCTCGGGCGACATCTGACAGTGATGCAATCAATGTAGTCATTCGAGAATTTGAAACAAACGTTGTTAGAAATAGACCATTTTGAATGAATAAATGTAGCTACTCCTCCGCCGCATTTTTTCTTGGAACAAACACGGTCTTGTCGGAATACATTAAAATCATTTAAAGATACTATATTGTCATCATATGAGTCATGAAGCCAGGTTTCTTGTAGAGTTACAATACCAGTATTATGATAAGTTTCGGATAACAACAGGGACTGAAAATCCAGAATTTTGTTAGGCAGTGACCGACAGTTCGTACTAACGATAACCGGAACAGTAGTTTGATGTATGGGTGTAGATTTTAAAGCACGTTGCCAACCACCATGGTGCTTTTTCTTGAGTTTATTGCAAATATGAAAGTTTTTAGGTTTTAAGCATTTTATATAATCCCGAGAGTGAATGATACGATTAGAATGCATAATTTTAAATGTAAACACCAACAAAATATGAGTAAATAGATGCAAAATGTACATGGAATATGGTAGCCCAAAATGTTCAAACAGGCCGCCAAGGTCAAGGTCGTATGACTCCAAATAATATGCAAAAGGAACTGTCAAGGAACTTAACACTAAGTTCCTATTATTTGCTAAGATGCTCCGAATCGACAACTACTAGGTATGATTAATAACTTGAACTCCAAAACACAAGGACTTGTAATAAACAAAAAAATATATTCTTCAGCAGTCTATAAACAAGTGTTTCACAAAAAATGTACTCTACTTTTATTCGTATTCTTTCGTATTCTTTTAACTTGTACACGATTGAGCGATTCGTGCCGTCGAATTGCCAACCAATGGCAACAAAGGTCAGTGAACCAACGTTCAATGTTCACGTTTATTCACAGGAACTGTGGAAATATTGGACACTGCCTGTAGAGACATTCGAGTAGTACCGTATTCCAGGTATGATTATGATTATGAGCGACAATTTTTGCTTGAAACGTCATCCAGTTATTAAAACAGAATCACTGTGTGATATGTGAATTAAAAATTCTGATATGTTATCGCATTCTTAGCTTTACGAATGTGAAGGGACTCACTGAATGAGAGGAGGAGATAACGATCGAAGGCAAACGAAGCTTGTGACAGTTGTGAAGTCAAGTAAAATTGCTCAGAAGTGTCAAATCACAACCTAGATTTACCAATTCGTTTAACTCGAGACAATTGTAAAGTTAAGTAGTGATAGAAGTTGTGTGACAATTCGATGACTTTAAAAGAAGACTTGTGAGGAGCGAGATTTTACAATATCCTTATTTGTAGAGGTAACATGCCGAGAGCACTCAGAAAAAATTGATTGTATATGGTAATTATCCAACTCGCGTGATTCCATAGAAACTACATGACAGATTGAATTTCAGTAAACAATAATGCTTGCTATTGTTTTTACTTCCATAACAGGATCATCCGTCAACTCAGTCGGTTTTGAAAATATGATTAAATTGTTTTGTCACTCAGCAGGAATCCAAATTTTAGCTGTCAGAAACCGCATTTGCAAATGAATCAGTGGAAGTGGTTATGTTGTCTGCTGAAGATCATGGGAATTTGTGAGATTTATTCGGAGAACTCTTCTCTGAGACAAGGTTTCGAGATTTATGATCAATTTCATGCCACATCTGTTGAGAAAACCGCTTCACCTGGTCAGATCCGTATTCAAGTCTGAAGAAATATCTTAAGACTTTAACGTGAAGTAATTGTCTTTTATGCTAGGGATAGTTTTCTCCAGTGACCAAAGCATTGTGGCTTTTTTCATAACTTTCATGCACTATAAACCCTAGTTAATCACTAATCATGTAAAAGGAAAGATTATCAACCGTGGGGATTTAGGAGTATTCGACAACGTAAGAGTAACTTTAAATATAGGAATACGGAAATTTTAAAAATGTCGCTATCTGAACCTAAGGAGCTTGCAGGTTTTCACACTGTTATATTTCACTGAATATATCCGACCAAATTCAGTTTTCGTTAAAGATTTTGTATGCAATCAGCTAACCCACACTCAGAATATGAAACTTACGTGTTGGTAAATTTTCACTTTAAGGGAACAGTATAATTCGAGAGGCTCACAAATTGATTTGTTCACTGGAGACTCCTTTAAGCATTCTTTGGTAGTAGATGAAGATTTCGGAGAGATGTCATTGTGTCTTGTAAACACAAAAGTGTAAGTTTTATCATCTGCTTATATCGTTATTAAATATATACTCTTTGCCAGAAATATTCGCCTTGTAAGTTTGTAAAGGGGTGTTTGTGTTATTTTATTTAGTGTAATGTCCACGATACTCCGTCAAATGATGAGACTAATTCATTCATGAAGAAGTAGAAATTTTCATTTACGTACTTTACTAAATAATCAGAACGTCTTTGGTTCAGCATCCAAAATGACTGTCAATGTTTGATGACTGGTGCCCATATCCAGGGATATTTGCTTATTACTGGTGTGCTGATGCAAATACGTTAATTATATGATGAAAGACATTGTGGAATTACGTCAACAAGCGTAGTTCTAATCAGTGAAAAGAGCATTTAGGGTAGGAGAGCATTATGTTTCCACGTATCCAACGTCTTCGTATTTTCTTTTATTAGTTTGGAGATTTTGAAGTACTTGTTGCAGTGTGAGATTTAATCGCATGCATATTGTGTACGTACACCTTCTGACTGCCTAGCTACAATGTGGAGATAAGCACACTCAGCTGACATGCGTCAAAAGCTAATCTGTGGTTTCTGCTTAAGTACTTTTTGGTATCGACCTATTTCAAATTTCGACTACCTATTCTTTCACTTATATATATCATAAAATTTATCGTATTTTATTTTCATTTATCAAAATACGACTTAAAAGTGTGTCACAGATCCTCCAGAGTTCATACAATTTTTAAAACCAAGTGACTTTCAAGGTCCTAAGAAAGCTGAGAAGAAACATCATGGTGAATGGCAACGTACTCTTCAATAGACACCTTTAAATCGAACTACTGTTTCTATCACCATTAGCAATAAATGTCGTTCTCTTCCCAATAATATTATGCATTTGCAATCTCTCTTATCATCTGATATTTATCATAATCTAATTGTAAGAAACTTGACACCGCGAGCTCTGTGATGATAATCTCATCTTACTAAATGATTTCGTATTATTCACACAAGACAGACTTTGTTCCAATAAGAAATGTGGAGAAGGAGTAGCAGATCTTGTTCATTCCTAATAGTCGATTTCAAGCGATGTTTGTTTACATGAATAATCTATCTTTACAGGTTGTTCCCTGCGTTGGTTCAGTGTTGCTGTGGTCCCTGAATTTATGCGGCTAATTCAAAATGAGCATTCAGTGACTGTTTCGGAGGTATCTCGCTGTGAGTGCTATCACAAAAACTAGTTCCCTGAAACTAGTGAAACATTCACTTCGTAGACTTACGGTTTTCAGCGAAACCTGACTGCATATCAGAAATTATTGATTTACCATGGTAAATTACTAGCAACACATTGGTTAAATATTATGTTTCCATTGGTAATTCCACCAAACAGAGTGATGCTGCGGATTCTCTATAATGAACCTAAATGAAATCAATAGTTGTCGAATATCAGTATTTCACGTTGAAATTATGATTCCTCCAGAGCACCTTCACACTGTAATCATCCCCTTTGATCCCAATTAGTAACTAGTTTAATAAAGTTCGAAGTTTTCTTCAGTTAGCATGAATGAATTAGACGAAATATAATGGGGGATGAAGCAACATCGTATGGATTCGTTGTCAGTGCAATTCTCACATGTATTTTGACTATTCGGTTCGACAAATCAGTTTCTATTGTAAGTTGACATAGATAACCATCTCAACTATAATCTCCAGATAAGCGAACTGACAAAATGGTGCAGATGTGAGTAAAATGGTCAAGAGCAGAAAGAAATGCAAGAAGTGTGAACTGACTTGTGAATGCAGGCACAGAATACTTATAATATGCCATTTCTTTATCTTTTTATGAAGAGAGAGAAACAGAAGCCTAACTGTGGACAAAGACGTGTGTAATACTATCCCGTGAAAGTCATAATGTTAAACACAGATTTTGAATAAAACAGTGACTGTTAACGACGTGTCATTTATTCGCTTTGAATATGAACTCAACAAATTCATCATTCTGTTATCTGAAATCTGACAACCTGAGCTTCTCATATTTCATTTATCATTTCTATTTGGAATACAGTTCGGTATTTCAATCAGATCGTGTTTTTGGATTTTATGCGCAGTTCTAGTTTAAAAGTTCGCTTTAACCAACCCATTGTACATGATCAATCCGGATATCATGGAAGAAACACGAATCCATCATGAATCACGCTGATGAGGTTATCAATATTGAATGAGAAATCAGAATTGTCAGTAAGGAATTCATAAGCTTGCATCAGAGCTGATGGGGTGGATTTCCTGTGTCGTTGTCTGGACAGTCAATAATCTTTGACTATCATCAATCAATCAAGGTGTTATGAAGAGCGCCATAGACCTTCAAACATAAATTTGGAAAAACTATGAGTGACACACATAATATACATCGCCGGAATTAATGAGTCTCCATCGAAAGTGAGTGTCGATAGGAAGTGACATTATCCGCATCAGCGACGACTATCTTGAAATACAGGATCAAGTTGATAGGAAGGAGGTCTTCTCAGAGTTAATGGCCTAGT
>CALYDE020000139.1:0-13349 GCA_944472155.2 Trichobilharzia szidati
GGAATTGATATTTCCAAGAAGGATATAATGCAAGGCTCATTTCTACAACTGTCGTCCTTCTTTCAGTTCACTTTAATCATACATGTATTGATAGAATTGTCTGTCATTGACTTTAGGGACTTATAGTGGAACAGTCTCGTCAACTTAGTGTATCTGATGATATTGTCCACTTAGACTGTGAGGAGTGACCATTGAAACTGGAAGATATGAAAAGACTACTGGTTTTTGATCGTATTGTCTGTGCCCTCAGTCAGTCGGCTTTGTCACTGCAGCTGCCTAGTGTCACAACTCACTACAGTGTTAATTGGCACGAACAATTATGAATGCCGTTTCTTAAGTACTCAATGCATTTCCCAATTCCTTAAATTGTCCAGATAAAGTGCACTGAAGAAAACATAAACCAAAAGTCAGTAACACGGACATAAGAATTAGTGCTAATAGAAGTGAATTAGATGAGTGATTTTTTAACCTTTAGTACGCATAACTGAAATACTCATGCATCATTCACAAGATGCTTGTATCACAGAGGGCACTGAAACATAAACTAAGTCTAACATGAAATACCTTGGAGATGTTATTACTTCATAAGATGAGATACAATAATGTACGAGATGCTGCGAATTCAACACTGAAACATTAATACTGTTTTCGAACAAAGCAAATTATTATTACTGTTGCACCTCGCTGCAGTGTTAATCTGCTTATACCCTTATTATTGCTGTATCCTAAGTATTGCACTCATTTTCTCATTTCCTTGCACTGTGTAAATAGGGTGCAATGAAGAAGTTACAGTGAACTATAAGTAAGTAACGCTGACGCGAGAAATGGTAGCAGTCGAAAGAAATGAAATGAGTTGAAGGCCTTGTAATAATACTAGTAATCTCCCTTATTCCAAAACAGTACTTGACTTATTTACCTATGCATTTTAACGTGTCTTCTAATTATCTTATTTCTGTCTTTGTAGACATTGCCTAAGGTGCCGCTGTACGGATCGTCTGGGAGCAGTCTTTAATTTCATCTACCTTCCGCGAAGTTTGACGTACGAAAAGTCGAAATTTTACTGACTGGAAAACGCTACAATTGGTGTTACTCATGCGGCGATACGCCAGACTAGACACGTTATAGCAATGTATGCCTGTAATAACATTACCTACATAGTAAATACAATGCCAGTTACAAAAACTCGTCATTATCTTTTCATTGCGTACTTACAAGAAAAAGACGTTCACCTTACTTCTCATACTAAGTACTGGAGATTCCGCCTGGTACTCACTTTTACTTGCTCTCTAGAAAATGCTTTCCACTATATTCGCAAATGACTATTAGACTTCTGTCACATGAAACGGTAAAACATAAGGCGTATGCAGTTTAGAAGTTAGGGTATATTTGCATGTATTGACACAGAATTTATGTACATCTTCCTTTATTATACAAGAAAGTTCTCAAAGTAATTCAGAGTTGCTCGCAGTGCATTAATAGTATATTCATTACTATAATTATCCTGCATAACTGTGAAGCTTCTGTTCAATTGCCTGCGAAGTTGCAGTATCTCCATGCAGGGTTTCTTCACTGAACCTTCACACAGCACACGACTTGGTAGCAACGGATCCTGCCAAAACCATCTGCGACACAGGCGAATTACTTTGTCAACTAAAAATATTAATTTAAATATTAGTAAGAGTTTGATTTACCTGTAAACTGAGGAATTTGAGTGTGACATAGCAGCATATGCCGGCAAGGTATTCTTTGTGCCCTAGATATTCTGCAGGTACAAGTAGAATTGGTATAATCCACTTGGTGCAGGTATATGCCGTCATTTATGATAGCCATATCATCAGTATACAACTCTATGTCCATCCGACGATTACGGCCATAGTCCTTGGCAATTAACTTAGTGGCATAAGGAGTGAAGTTTCCTAATATCGGCATAACTGGTTCCGATGCGTGGTACTTATGAATCCGACAACTTTCGACGATGACTTCAACACTACGACGCTTCTCTGTGCGTACACACCATTTATACGTCTTGTACATGTATACGTGTAGGGGATCTCTTCTGTGGAGATATCGATTTAGGTGACTGTGAGAGCTTTCAACTCTATTGTTGGTACTATTAAACAGCAACAGAGTATTCGGCATATATGCCGCAGCCCACGTCTCCTTCTTAGGCACCCAGTAATGCCTGACATAATTCCACACCCTCCGATCAACCATCCTAATGACACTAAGGTAGTGATGAAATCTAAACGGTTAGAAATCAATGCATTTACCTTACAGGTGTCGTAGCTTTAACAAGACGATATAAAAACCTGCGTACAAAAGGATTTCGAGTCTAAATGCATCAAGTATTAATTACATTCACCTCACCTTCCTGCTAAAAGCCCGGCATACATGAAATGCACAGATGACGATTTTCGCCTGAATTTGACTATTACGCACGACGGATATCTCACAGTTGGCCGAATCCATTACGAAAGTTTCTGTGATAGACGTATCCTGCATTATTCTTTGGAATTGTTCCAATATCCGAGCTACATCACATGACCTCTCTCGTCTCATCCATGCCAAAAAGCAGGCCTGCCATGACCCATATTGTCTGTTACCACCAACTGAAACAGAGAATATCTGATTAAGATTTGTCAACCGTTTCATGTATAACCTACCCGTCCTTATTGGTATTGTATGTTGAGTCAATACACACCACCTCTCCATATTTCCGATATAACTGAACCTGTGATTCCAGGGAGAAGCAAATTCTGCTGGTTATCCCTGTATTCGAATCCACGTATTCAACCACCTGACCGCTTTGCCTTATTATACGCATAACATCTGATCTCAAAGGCATGGCTTCAAAGATAACTTTAAACTACTTCAATTACCTGGTCTCATATCCTTACGTAAATTATACACATCTGTGCTCGTCAAAATTTTATTAAAATTCTCTTCAGCATATTCCAAAACATCAGCAACCTCAGATGTAGTCTTCACAACTGGTGCAATATTCTCCTTTTCATCCCCGGACAGGCGTCTAAAATATGGATCACCTATCATAAGACTTTTTTCACATTTGCGATTGTGAACTGTTTCCGCGGAAGAAATGATAAACTCGTCCTCCTTGTAGCGTATACGAAAGCCAGATTGGCAACCGGTGTATTTTGCACTGCAGAAATAAATAATAGAATTCTTACGGTTTGACGCGTAAACCTGAACCTCTAGTTTTTCGCTTCATGCCATATGTACAACGAAAGACTACTAATTTGTACTTCAACTCCTGAGATTCATGGTCCCGTATGCACTTTTTGATTACATAATGTGTATGAGTTGCCTAGGAATACTCTGTCATACATATATACATATATTACTGATTCCATCTGACTTAGAGCATCTTCTACTTGAACCCAACTGGTATACCGGTGACTAAACATAATTCCGTCAAAAAGTTTTTTGATATCCACTGATATAGGAAGGGCAGGTTGGTTGCCATTGTCTCCAAGTGCCAATGCGTCCATTCGGTACCACTGTAAATGAAAAAAGAAGCTTTTCAATAAAAAATTCACGAATAGCCAACAGAGTACAGTAAGCAACTTAAAAGAGACATTGATTTGGAAACTATAGCGGAAACAAATATAAATTCCTTACCACAGTTACCGTTTTGGAAAGTTCCTGATTATAGCCATAAACATTTACTGAACAACTCGTGAACGACAAATATGGACACAAGTGAAGAAACGAAGCTCTACAGAAATCATTGAGACGCCACAAACAGGAGGATTTTAGGTGCACCCTATAATTTTCACATGAAACACATTCTCAAGCATCCTCCTGCACCATAACTGCCTTCAGGCCTAGAGGCAGCTTTTGACGACTATTCTTAACAAAATCAATACAGTTCAAGCCAAACAGAAACCAGAATCATGTCAAATGCAGCTACCTAGATCAAACGAAACAAATCAGCCAAAGTGAAATCAACTAGACCGCGCAAATGTCCTCAAGGTAAAGCTGGAGGCGCCACTTCAAACAGGGGATATGCCTTATCAACGCCCTAGTTTCACTGAGATAGAATAAGAAAAGTATCGTAAGCAGGATGTTAAATATATTTAATGAAAAATAATAAGCGAATGTCTTTACACAATTGTTTTTCGTAATTACTTCGGGGATGCGTAATTGCTGTGACCAGGTTGACTGACTTCACCGAACATCTGCAAGTAAGTGAACAAAGTGTAATTTTAAAATCGTTGAAGTTAGAGATAAGTAATGTAAAAGTTAAACGCTTTATATTTTCCTACCTTTGCTGAAAAAGGTTCATTCTCCTTTCTCATTCTTTGGTCATGATAGCATTCTTCTGCGGTTTTCACTGTCACACACATTGTTCCTCTTCTAAAGTATAGCACCAAGCAAAATAATAATTTAATATGTTGTATAAACGGATGTTTACAAGGAATGCATGACATCTCTACAGGCACGATAAGTTAGGTTATAAATTTATATTTTATATTTTGATTTACAGCTTGATTCCACACCGTATTTTCAGTACAAGTATGGAACTTTCAGCATGGATATTGCAATCACCTGGGCGATTTTAACTAGAAACTTCATCGAAATGGATATAATCACCAGGAAATTCAGCAGATAGTCTCATTCATCGCATGCTCTCTTCGATGTGTTATGGAATATTTCAATCATCACGGATGATGATAAAAAAGTGTTTGGCATCCTCAAAACGTATATTTAACTTGTGTCTGTGGCCTAGTTCTCCTTCAAATGTCTCGTTATCATAGAATAACTGCTATGAAAACGACCATTGCCTATAGTTAATTTTCAACCTTAATATCCTCAAAAAACTAGCAAACAACAAACCATTACGGCTCTAAAACGCAAATAATAGTCTTTCTTTACTAAATTTCTTATATACGATGAGTTCTTGAAGTAATACATCCTCTGGGATATCATGACAGTTTTATCCATTAATACGAACACAATACTGGAAAATATTGCTTTTTGGGCCATAGAAGCCTGAAACCAGTCATATATAATCTAATTTCACAAAAATAAACGCTTATAACGCCTCTATAGGCGTGAACAGTGCGCCATAATATATCACGATAACGTTTATCATCACCCCGACATAGCGTCATAGTGTGTTAAAAAACCTCCTTGTAGCTTTATCCAATTCCTGTGTTTAATTTCATCGAGGTAACAGTGAATCATAGTGTTTATTGATTCATCAACCTCTCTGATCCTCTTTTTAGGTAACTCTAAAAACTTTCAATTGAATTTATGTGGGTCCCATAGAAAGGACTAATAAGGTTGTCTGCATGACTGACTGTGCTGCGAACATAGCCCAGAGATGGCAGTTGGCTGCACGTTTTCTCCCACCCAATGATCCTGCTTTCTAGGCAGTACTTAAATAGCAGATTTGAATGAAATTTCTCACGTAATTTTTGCACAACATCCATAATTTCCTCTACTCTCCACGGACTCATCCCACTGGCTGCTCAATTCCATTAATCCATCCATCAAGAATTTTCATTTGGGATCACTATAGCTTAGAGTCACCCAGATTTTTAACTTTCTGCCACAATAAATTCATCACATTGCGCAGATATCTGTATCAAGTAACATTCCTTGATACAAGTGCATCAGATGTAATGCGGCTCATGTACATTGTGCACCCGATATTACGTACATCATGGTTTCTCAACATAAAATTTTGTTTAAAAAGAATATAAAAAGTATAACTTCTGTCAATGGACATTATCGCTGCAATTAGCGAGAATATGCAGTGAAGCCACTTCTCTTCACCAGGCCTAATATCGGCTCAGAGAGATTAAGGAGTGCGTTTATGGGGAGTATTCTATCACTGAACCACTGGCGCACTGGCTAACAGTCCTGCACTTCATTCCTAAGTCATTTTAAAGCGTGCAAACGGTTTCTGGTTGGTTATTTTGACATAAGTATGTTATTGCGACATGCTCTGTACATCATTTCACACACTAAATAATGTGTGCATAACAAACACGTGGTAGCTAACCTTGATAAATTACTCTTGCGGTACTATCGGGTGAACTTTGCCCAGTTGTCCATGATGTGTGAACTGTAAAGATTTGTCGAGTAAAACAAATTGAAGTAATTGAGAAATTTTCAGCCTGTTTTGGTTTGTTTTTAATTTCTCTTTTCCCAATTACAATTCTGGCATCTCTAATGGTCCGATCGTTCCTAAAGGTATGAAGATGCATGATGGGCAGTGCATGGTAATATGTCGAACAAAATCACTTTTGAAGAATATCTGGTACCTGATATGTGATAAAATCATGTGTGAGGGACGGCCTGCTGGTATCACCTATAGCCGCTATTGCAGTGTTCCGCTTAAGGGGTTAACTCTCCAAAATTCTAATAATCTGTCAAGCTCTTTCTTGTCCGTCTGCAATTAAGCATGATCTAATCTGTGTGATTTCTCGATCATGTGAAATTGTAGTGGGTGGTAAGATACACCACTTCAGTAGTTGATTATATCAGCTGTGTTAAAATTGTGAAGACTGATGATAATTTAGCATAAGAGGAATCACCGCTAACCCCAAGAATCATAGAGCCTTCAAGTAGAACGCCTAGCATCTGTGTTCGCCGATGGTCTTCAGGGAATGCGTAGCTTTTGCGTCGGTGGCACAGTGGTCAGGACTCTCGTCGACCATGCACATGGTCCGGGGTTCGATCCCCTGCCGACGCACACCCGATATCTATGGTCGGCCAGCAAAATTTGGGCTACCGATATCCATGCTGAAAATTCCATACTTGTACTAAAATACGGTGTGGTATCTAGCTGTAACCAAAATTAAATTAAATTAATCATCAGGCAGTTCGTAGTGCTGATGAAAATCTAAACCAACACTGAAGTAGGCAGTGTCTCGAGGACGAACTTTCAGTTAGAACATCATGGTTAGAATTTTATTGTCATGTGTGCTTATGACACGTGTATTCGTTGACCGTAGTGCTAATGCAGTACTCAGATATCTTCTTTCGATTGGGGAAAGTAACTGTTAATGACCGAACAAGTAAATTCGGAAAAGGTTATCGTTCATACTAGAATAAAACCGAAGAAAAACAAGAGCAATTCACATAGTGAAAATCATTGGAAATGATAAATTATTAGTCGAGACACCATAGTTTACGTATATCTACCACACAAAATGACAATCAGGTTCACCATCAAAGTTGGATAAGAAAAACACTTTGAGTGTGTTGACTTTCCACTGAAGTTGACGACTGAACTTAAATGAATAACTGAAAATAAATTGAAATATAAGACTGAAGACCTCAACAAATTGTCAGAGTGGTCCAGAGAATGGATGCTCCGATCAATGTAGCCATGCGCATCTAACATGCAGGCATCAGCTCCTATGAACTAAGGGGAGTAATACTGCCATCAGTTCAGACTCATTTGGATTTAGGTGTCATAGTTAGCCACGATTTAAAAACTACAGCACATTATCGCGCGGTGGCTGCAAGTAGTTTCAGATCCTTATGGGCAATTTGCAGAGCCTCTACCAAAATCACCAGAGGTATGTTCACCTCTTTATATTCATCTCTGGTGAGGTCAAGACTAGAAAACTGTATCCAGGCAGCGAGTCCTCTTCTTAAAGGGGACTCACACATTCTAGAAAGGGTTCAAAGGAAGGCGACATGTAAGGCTCCCGGCATGACTAATTTATCATACGAGGAAAGACTAGATAGTCTAAATCTCTTCTCCCTGTTATACAGTGGGTAGCGAGGAGATTGAATCACAATGTTTAAAACTTTAATTTATGACTACGGACCCGACCTATTCTTTCTTTTCCTTCCCAACAGTCAAGAACACCTTAGAGAACATAGCAGGAGAGTTCAAAAGCCAAGAAGAAACCATGTTGTTTTGAGTACTGGTTCTCACACTGAGTCATAAACTTTTGGAACCGACTCCCAGAAGAAGTGGTGTCTGTAAATTCAAGAAGGGTTTGGACAAGCATAGAAATTTACTAGAAAAGGATTAACATAGGTTGCAAGCCTTCCATCCTCAACCAATAAATCTGAAATCTGAAAATTATTTGTCTGTTGCAAATGCTTTCCCGAAATTTAGAAGTTCTCGTTCATATATAAATACGTTATTCTTACTTTATTCTACAAAAATACCCATTCTCGTACTCAGATTACCTCACTACTCTGAGTTATAAGTGCTAACAATTTTGAGTTGTTGAACTCACAGGTTTGGCCGGGACTTTTAAGTTGGTTTCGATTTTGCTTGTGTAACGATGGCCGGGGATGATAAAATGAATATTGACAGTATTATTGCCAGATTACTGGAGGGTAAGTATGTGGCACTTCGTAATGCACTGTGTTTTGTGATACGTTGTTCTTTGATCACACATATGGCTTCGTATGAGGATATCACCATAAGTCTGAAATTGTTCGTGTCACGGTGATGTCGAATTTACTAATATTGTCGGTTTCTGCAATTTTTGGAAATTTTGAGTCTCTCGAATAATTAGAATGTGACAAGGTTCACTGAGAGACAGATGGCTTTTGACTGTCATCTACATATATGTTTATATATATGCTGTAGATCACATTACTCTTCTGGATGGTGATGAGATGGTTGACGGTCTTTTGTGAAATTCTGCATCATCACCCAGAATTTATGTGTTTTGGCTCTGATAGACTTTAAGGCTGATGTTTAGATTCGAAAGTTATTTTGCAGTCTATTTTGATAAACTGTACAAAGACATTGTCCTGTATCGTCAGGTAATCTTTTCATCGTATAGGATGTTATTTAAAAGGATGAGTATGGTAATAAATATAGTGACGATTAAAATGGTTGAAAAGTGTGAAAACAAGGCTTTATGAAGTGGGAGGAGGGATTGGGAATTGTGTGAAGCACACATAGGTCGAGTGCAACTGAAAACCGTTACCGGTGCACAGTCTAAGCATTGAATCTATGCACTCGGGTTAGCAGTTTGTCGATTAACGCACGTGTTTGGTGCAGTTGTCAGGTCACTGTCTAAGGCTGTTAACAAATGCTTAGGTTACGCCTGATTCGGATGATAATGAGATGTGAATATTAGTTGGACACGACTTTAGGCTGTTAGGTGTGCGGTGTGTCGCGAATCGCCACGAAACCTCTGAATGTTTAATTGGTTCTGAAGACCTGCTGCCGCTTTTTGTTGAGACCTTCTACCATACTCTGAAATCGCACAGGAAATACCAGGACCACAGACAATGTAACTCATCATTTTTTGTCGATTAGGGTGTAGTCAGACTGCTTTACACACTTCCTGAAGCTTGGCCAAGTCGTCCACATTTACCAAAGCTGCTTATACACTCATTGAATTGACAGATCATGATAGATATTAACCTGGTGGGTTTTAATTTTTATGTTATCTACTGTTAGGCGAATACAGGTTCTCTCTTGATGTCTGTCAACTAAGGCCGTACCTGGTCTTGTCAGCTACGTTCTTGTTAAATGCAGCTCAGTGATGTACAGCAGGTTTCGTTCAAAAGAATTTGAGGTACCCCCTGTGGCTCCAGTTTGTTCTGTGGAGTAACAGCGTGTTAACTCCCATTGTATAAAGGCGACGTGGCCAAGCCGCGTACAACCAACACCTGTTTACGTGGTCGCCCCTGTAAAATGTAAGATGATGCTGCAGGATTGGACTTCACCGACCCCTAGATTAGAAATAGGAAGTGAAGTGGTAGAGCACGTTGACCGCTTCACTTACTTGGGAAATACCATCAGCCCCAACGGGTTGATCACCGACGAAATCTCAGCACGAATACAGAGGGCTAGTTTCGCATATGCCAGTTTACGCCGTCTCTGGCGTAGACGCGATATCCCACCGACTATCGACCAAAGGGCGTGTGTACTTCTCAACAGTCCGCTCTGTCCTCCTTTATGGCTGTGAGACGTGGCCATTGAGACTGGAAGACATGAAAAGATTAGCTGTTTTCTAGCATAGGTGTCTGCGTTCTATCTCCCGTGTGAAGTGGTATAATAAGGTGAGCAATATTGAGGTTAGGCGTCAAGTGCCCTGGTAAGGATGGGAGGGGAAATCAGTCGACGAGACTGTGAAGTTACATCGACTGAGATGGTTAGGACATGTGTCACGTATGCCTAGTTATCGCCTTCCTCGACAATGGGCAATGTTAGCTGATATAGAGTCAGGCTGGAAAAGAGCTAGTGGCGGTCAAACGAAAACATGGCTTCACCAGTCAGTGAAATCTACAACAGTTTGTTTAAGCCACGTAGGAAGGTATTGACTTCCTGGTTGGGGTCCTCGGGATGGTAAAAACCAATGGTTGGAAATAATTGGTGACATGGCTCAAAATCGTTCTCAATGGCTAGTGCAGATGCATCCACTCCTTGTAACTTATGATTTCCAATAAAATTGTTTTGTTCTTCGTTATTACTATTCCTTTGTCTCACACCTCTGTTTACTGTCTCTAATATGAATTTCTCCTACTTTTTTCTCTTGCTTTGTGTGCTACAAGGAGGGAGTGTGGCGACTTGAACTGGCGCACATATGTGCAAAGTTCTATGTCGAAAACGGACCGACTGACCGTTTACGTGGTCGACTCAGACCAGTAGTCATATACTCCATAGAACGATGCAGTGTATTCATTTGACTTCCTCTAACCGTCTTACAATTTAATCCTACGTAAGCTAACTTTATTTGACGAGGAAGGTGGTAGTGTGCGCAGCACATGTCTTGGCTATTTCAATGTCGCCTCATCTATTGGCTCACCGAACTCCATGCCTAGAGTCAATATTACTGAGCATGTTAACCTCGAAGTTAACACATGAGAGAGGATGTGAATAAATGCGGTTAAAGGCAGGTAGCCTCTTCATATCTTCACCTTTCAACAGCCATGATGGACAAAGCGGTTACGTAATAAAGACGGGAGATCGGGAACCTTCTGTCAACTGACATAATGAACAAAGGGAACTGTTTTGCAGCACACACGCCTTAGGTCGATGGTTGGATATCACGTGTACGCGTTAGGTGGCAGTCGCCACACAAAACTCTTGTACGCGTGTTGAGATTTTTTCTGTAGTCAGTCCATTACGGCTGACGCAGCTTGCCAAATAAGTGAAGTAGTCAACACGATCAAACACTTCATTTCCTATCTTTAAACTGGGAGTTGGTGAAGACCAGCCTTGCATCATCTGATCCTTGTCAGGAGCGAATCGCATGCCAAGCATTCCAATATTTCCGCTCAGTTGTCCATAAGGTTAAATTGGGTTTTATCACACTGGACGGTTCCCATTATATAGTTAGTAGTGTACCTAGTGTTAAAATGACTTTCCTCGTCCCAATCAGTGTAAGCAACTTAACAAAAGCATCTTCGTTGTTTGTGTAGCTGTGTCTCGCATTAGCATGAAAGGTTCAGATTTCTGCTGGTAATCAGTTCTAAGTAGTGAAACTATCAACATATTCTACTTAACTGGACATTCTAAAAGTACTATTTGGTGCTAACTACTTTTATAGACATCTTACAGTTAGCACGGATGGCTTGCTTGGCAGATATTTCCGCGTTTTTTAGGATATTTTGCAAACTAAATATTCTCGACGTTTTCACCTAAAAAATCATGACGTCCGCTTATTCTGAGGCATTGTTCTTCACTTGCCGGAGAATTAGTTCCCAAGATAAATACAGCGGTGTTATCGGAAAATAGATTAAGCCTAGTGACAAAGAGCGATCTCCTTGTAATGTGGTAAATCAGTTAACTATCTGCTATAGAGCTGATGCTATACAAATATCCTGAAGTCTACTTAATTTCACCATTGAATTTCCAGAGGGTGAATTTTGAATTTCTTCCATTTTGACAAAATAAGATTAGATGAACAATCATGCATACAATGATTTCTTTTCGTTTAGAAGATAGTATAATAAGCAGTTAGTCCAAACAACCAGTTCCTGAATATACTATTTACTGACCAAGATATAGTGAAGTTACGTCGTTCTACTCAAGTCCACTTGTATGGTTTATATGAGAATGCAGTATACATCTAACTAGTATGCTAATTGGATGTGGTTTTGTCATTATTTCTGACTTAACTTCCTGAGAAGTCTGCGTATCCCACTCAGTATTGCTTAATATGTATTTATCTTGGTAGAAACATTGGGACTCTTCATACGAAGGAGACTTGTTCAACTCAACCTTGTTTCGGTCTTAATTTTTAACATTTAATGACATTTTGCTTCGATCACCCTGTATATCCTATGTAATACCAATTTTTCTCCCATAACAACGTATGGGCTTAAACAGCTTTTCAATTTATTGTTATCCATTTGATATTATTGGGATGTTAGCAGCACCATAAGTATTCATTCCAACTAGTATAACTGTTTGGGTTATTAGTTTAAACGCGAAGCATCCATCATATATCAACCAAAACTGCTTACATTCGAACTTACTGGATTCCAGTGGTCTTCAAAGCCCTGAATGCCTTAAATATTTTGGTACTTTCTCTCCTATCCAGTTTTTTTCAGAAAATTGTATACTGTCTGCGTCTTTACCTAAAATATTTTGCCTGCTGCATACTTTTAATCCACTACATCTTTTGATAACAAATATATTCCCGAAAGGTCGAATTCACATGACCACACTTTATTTTCTCCATGACAAGGCTCAACAACGCAGTAAGATTGAGCATCCGTAACCAACGTCACTCGTCCTGTGGTTCATCGATCTAGGCGCTGCACTCCCAACTAACATTTCAAGGGTTTAAAACATGCTTTACCTACCGAGGTGTGCACTGTCGGGTAGAATCAATAACCCTCATGCAATATGTGTGGTTAATCGCCACTTGCATGGAATCGCAAGTAGTTGTTGAATGACAAGAGTAATATACATCTTTGATTCGCACCACCAATCCAGTCGATGAACCTCCGTGTGCTCTTACACTGCTGCTTGTTTTTGTGTGGAGTTCCTTGACTAGCACGTATTAGTTTAGTACTTTATTAGTTAACCTTGGTAACAGCTCGAACTACGGTGGTCAAATGTCACCTTCAAATTTAGAATTATGACAAATGTTACTAAGTATTCCTGTGTTCCTTAAATGTGAAGGATGAGGACTCCATCAGCTTGCATTTGTACAGGGTGCGACTCAATATAATTAGACATTGTAAGGTATTGTTAAATAACGGTGTCAATGTCCTTGTTTCTTCTACTTAGAATGATGGAAAGCAATGAACTTCTCTTCGAATATACTTGTGAAGTTTGCTTACGCGCTTCATTATGTCATTTCTCAACCGTGTTGGTTTTTTCGATACTGTGACCCTGTTGCTTGGGTTGTGCGTCATTTGATACTCGTAGTGTACTG
>CALYDE020000140.1:0-13371 GCA_944472155.2 Trichobilharzia szidati
AAAGCATGTGTGCAGACATGCAACTAAGTGGAAACGTTGGCAGAGAACCTAACGCAATGGAGATGTAAGGCTGAAGCCCTGTGTTCTTCTAGGAAGTAAAGGAAACAATAATAATAATCCATGCATACTTCTGATGAATGTGAAAATAGAACGAAGGGAAAATTTGCTTATTTCATGAAGTAAACAGTAATTTAGCATTATTTACTCGGTTCCTCTTGACATATACTTTTCCAAATATAACCATGTCAAAATAACAGCGTGGCACTTCGCATCCTGTTTTTGTAGTTTCTTTGCTTTGGATTCTTCTGTTGCATTGGTAAGGAAGTTTCTCAAGTTTTCCGGTTGCATTTTTATTTCGTTTCTGTCGTGCCGATGATCTGTAGACTAAGTAAAAGACCAGAGAGTAGTCTGAATATACTTCTTTATTATTCTTCATTCTTTGCATTTCGAGGAGAACATAATTGTTCAAGCCGTGAATTTTCAGTAGCTGTTGGGATGTTTTTATGCTGAGGTGTTGATAGCTTCATGCCTTTTTTCGGCTGTTTTGTTGGTTAGGCGGGGTTTAGAGAGGAGATGATGGGAGGTAGAAGCCGAAACTCCTTCGTGGCTGGCAAGCATTCAACCACTGAACCACCAACGCTCTTAAATGTACTAACCTTAAGTAATTTGACTGTGATTTCATTCCATATCAGATAAGTTTATCTTAAATATTATATCACTTTGATTCATATGATTATGAGCAATAATTTATGCTGGAAACGTCATTCATTTGTTGTTACCACATCACTTTGTGATATTTAAAAGAAACTCACCACAGTTTTCAAGTTCTACACTTACATTACTATGATTTTATGTTATAATATGTACAACAGTGGACAATTTATTCTCTAGGTTACATATTCTAGTGAAGTACATCATTCCATATTTATTCAACTTCATGTACTCTGACAGTCCAACTGGCACAGTATGGATAGCCTGATGTAGCTGATGCATTCCATAAATATTATAAAAAGAATAACTGAACTACAATAACAAAGTGTTGGAGCTTGTGTGACTTCATTAAAACGACTCTGAAACACCTTTTGATGGATAACAGTGTATAACTGGGTGCGTTGTTAATTACACATATCTAATATCTAACTATATTCTATCACAGAATTCTAATTCTTCTCTTACGATTTTGTTGTTACCAAAAAAAGTCATTAGATTATAAAACTCCAACATTTTGCATAAATAGTAATAAAGCAGCATTTGGTACAGGAGTTTAAAAAGATTAACTGATTGTATGAAAATACGCATTTTTTTGCAAATATGCATTCATCCTTCGCACTACGTTACACGTTTTAGGATTAAATTTGAAGCAAAGTGAATAGTTATGGCCTAACTATGACTGACTGTAAATTTCAAGAAAATTAGTTCCGCGAAATTCAAAACGTAGGACATCTAACAAAATATTTGCGCGAAATAAAAAAAGATTAATGTCATCTGTTGGTGATCGGATGGTCAAGTTTCACAATAACTGCTGGGATAAATAAAAAGTTATTCTACATGATAAGCCATAAAGAATGAGTAGCTAGGTTTGATCACCAGTTGAGATCAGTCAGATAACAACTGGAAAACCATGGAGTAGTAGACAGCTGTTTCCTCCTAGTCTGCGATTCTTCATCAGTATCCACCCAGTGGTGTTCAAACGCAGGACTAACTAGTCGCAAGGCAAGCTCACAGATCACTCTGCCACCAGGACCCAATCCAAATACCGGAGAATTCCAACTTCTATTAATTCGCGATTTTAGCTCAACCACTGGCCAATGTTATAGGCGAGTATTTGTCCTCACGCCCGTCCCCAGTGGTCACTGTGTCTCAGCAAAGTTCGTAACCAGAGGGTCTTGTGTTCAAACAACGGTGAGTACGTACTGGTGAAGAGTCTTGGGCTATGACGAAACAACTGTCCAGTACATCCTGGTTATCCAAATGACTTCAGCTTGTGAGAAAATCTGAAACAAACCAAATCCCCACAAAATAACTCTTCAATGATTAATTACCTGGTACAGAAAGGAAGATAAGATGCTGTTAACTTAATGAAACGCAAGGGCGCTTGTTCAGATTAAAAATCATACTCTTTTGACAACCACTACAGTGACAGTGACTTCATTTTCAATGGAAAATCCAGGTTAATAGAGGTTCATGTAAGTCACATTTGATGCATGCATTCATTGATAAACAGTCTAGTTGAAATGATTCTAAGTAATTTTTTATTGTCCACCAGAAATATGGTGACAACCAAGTGCCCAATTATAGAACTACTAATTGTTTCAGCTTCTAACCCAATAAGGTAGTAACTTCCATGAGGTCTCTTTTGTCTATTGGAAGTCTAAGAACACTACGCTGCCAATTAATGCTTCTTCATTGTGAACTTTTGAGGGAAATGGACAAATTCACAGAGAATAAATATTTGTACTAAAGTCAGTTTTGTGTCTGAGATCTCTACAAGTGTCAACCACGTAACAGTTTATCGATTTCGATGCAAAACAAAGAGGAAAACTAGCTGGTGGTTAGCCCATCTTAATCGTATTTTGTATGTTGTGGGAATTTCCTTCTGTTTCTCAAGCTTATCACTAGCCAAATAAAGGTAAAAGTCAACAAACAACCGTCAGTTATAAAAGTAATACATTCAACATTTGAGCAACTTTCAACTTAGTAGAAGTTCTACTTAAATATTTCTAAACATGATACCAAATTCCATTCTTACTGATGCTGTGTAAAAAATGATGCTTAGATTGACTACGACAGATAATTTCAGAAAACGTCAAGGTCAGATGATAAAAATGCTACAATTCATGATAATAATCAACACAGGACTAAATATTACTAAATATTGGTTAACTTTGCTACATTATACATTAGAACATTAAATAAGCCAGTTGTTTGACAGAAGTTGAAAATAATCTGATCATTGTATAACTGAAATTGAGAGATGTTATGAAACAGGGTAGAAAGTAAAGAAATAAATACGGAGTGGATGTGCAAATAGGATATGAACTTATATCAGCTTTTAATTTCACTTTTAGTAATTCAGCACATGCCTCAAAAGATTAGTTTATTTTCATGGTTAACAGTCATGGATGTTTCTCTGTGATGAATTATTCAGCAGTAAACCGAGGCCGTAATGAAACGTTTTACCCATAACAGCAGTTTACTATCTAAAAATATAAGTACATTCTATGAATCTCAGGTCAACCATTGCGATTTCAACTATAATCTACCATTATCAGTTGATATATACTGATTGCTTAGAGTTAGCCATACATGCCTTTGTTTGGAGCACCATGTTATCTAGATCCGATTCCCTTCAGTGGTATTGGTTTCTCTCTTGCAACCTACATACACATTTTGTTGGTAAGTGTTAGAGAACACAAAATCAGGGCTCAAACTCTTTTATCGATTGTATGAAATAAATGTTGGTATTGAATAATTGTTGCTCAGGTTCAGGGTTTTGAAGTGGCTATGTGTTATACTACAAAACTAAGTATTCATAGCATGAAGCTATGTTATCAATTCTGTGGGTCGTGCAATAAAGTAAAATTCAAAATTTCAAAGTAGTTGTAAATATTTACAGCTTATCAAGTTAATTACTATAAGGAGAGGTAAGCTAGCAATTATTTGCTTTTAATATCATCTTCTGTTGAAGTTGTAACAAAATCAGATGATTACTCTTCATTTCGGTTGTTTTATTTACACATGAAACTCCCTTTACGGAGAAATTCATCTGTATCCTATACCCTAAAAACAAACTCACAATGTTATGCTATTATCCTTATTATTGTTGTAGAAAGTCTTTCATATAAGACAAAAATTCTCAATTTTAATTAGTCAGCTAATCTGTTTAAATATCAAGCCAAAAAATACTTTAATTGCTGTTTAACATCACGCGACTCTATTACTAACTGACTGAACAACTCTAACTAAATATTGTTTGCGTGTCTTATAATCTAAAAGTGAATAGATAGTAAATTAAATTTAAATTATTCCCTTAGATTAAGCATATCTGATGCTTTGCAGCTAGCTACCTAATTAAGTTATATATGCATAACCCTCCTGCTATTCACTGAAGTGGAAAACATACATAAGTTAATTTTTATTTGTGTGAGTTCGGCGGTTTTACTGACATTTTATGCGTATATGTAGATGTGCGTACATGCATTAGCTTTGTGTAGCAGGCTTTTCATTGTTAATTTATACATTATTTACAATCTAGTAAGCATCATTTGCAATCGAGAAAACAGGACTGTATTGGCCTTACTTTACTGTATTTTTATACCACTTTGTTAAACTAGTTGCCTTGCGGTGGCAATAAACTCACGCATACACTTATACACATCAGTATATATCTACAGGATAATTTAAATTTCTTCTGAAGATGACAAAGATTCTACGTGAAACGTCTTCCAATTAAAAAAATGTTTAAGATCCAAATTTTAGACAAAATCAACAATTAAAAATTAAAAAGGGAAAAAACAAATTAAACTTCAGAAATTAAAGATCAGTTATAGGAGAAGAAAGCTATTGGGACAACGAATCCACTCGGGAATTTCATACTGAAACAATTAATTTTTCTCTATAATTTTGTAACAGTCGATAAAGCGATTCATATTAACACAGTGTAACTCCTTTTGCGTAATGAACAATCATGTCTTTAACAACAAATCTCATTTTTCTGTAATGCGTATGTATACATAATAGCGACTACGTCTCCCTTCTGACTTACAAATTAAACTCACAGTTTACAAATTAATCTGCAGTTCGTATAGCCAGAGGCGAAATTTCATCACGGTTTCTAAGGGAACCCAAAATTATTTAAGTCATAATATATGGGCCTGGGCTCATCATCAGGTTCAACACCGAAAGAAGCTGTGGTGAAATTGTATGTCGAATTGTGTAAGTTGCAAGTTACGACGTTGATTTTTGACACTACCAATTCGCCTAAACGGTCAGTCAGAAACCAGACGCTTTGAGCTCATTCAGTTCTGTGAGCTGAATCGAATTGGACACATTGCTGATGAGTTCAGCCTCAAATGAGCGAAATAACAATCTAGTGTTTAGATCAATTTCATCTGACTAGCAAGCATTACTGGTTGATGTGAGTAGTATAAAATTCCTCTTATCAATCATTCAATAGTATATGTCTTCATAGTCACTTAATAATTTACCGTAGTTAAGTTATAAAACAGTACAATAAATGAAGCTACAAAACTAAGACGTTTATTCGATTTCGAGGATGGCTAGCTGATGCTCTATGGAAAAGAAATAGTAGTTTTCGTTCCTTAGCGTAATAATTAAGAAGCTTTTCGGTTCTTTCTTCAAATCTGGTTGAATCCGTAAAGCTATAACTTGTCGACTATGATTATCACTACCATACATAGGCTACGTATCAGTAATTTTCATTATTCTATTGCTTTAGTCTTATACGTCGAAGTAAAACTTCGACTTAACTAGCCGCTACATATGTAGAACTTCGAATACATGAATGACTGCAAAGCTTATTAACTTTAAATCAACCATGTCTTTTGACTATTCTATGCATAAATGTAATGTGAAAAATCAGTAATGCAGTATATCCGCATTCATCCATAATAAGGTAATGATTCGTTTGTGTAAGCATTGGTATTCACAGAGTCGGACTAAAGACAAAGCGAATAAATGTAAGCTATGTTCACAAGTTAATCTAATGCCATCCTAAAGATTTTCGTCTCAGTACAGAGGATTCTTTCTGATTTTTCTCTTTAGCCACGTGATATCCCTGCAAAAATACATTGTTGTGAGATATGGGTATTATTTTTACTCTCCTCTTTATTTCGTTCGATACCGTTTTCTTCATTTCTTGTTGGCAGCTCAAAATTATCACTTTACGCTTCAGTACTTTTAAATATAATAGTGTAGTGCAATATAAATATGTAATCTCACTCGCATCATCTACTTGTTTTGCCACCAATAGGAAGAAATTTCAAAAGTTGAAAAATGCCTGTCATGGAATAGTGAACAATATGCATGACAGTTGCATAATGCCAGTATGAACTGATGAATATCGACAGTCTATCTGAAGCCTCATATATCACTGTACACAAAGGATTTATATATTATGAGATAGACTAAGATAAGGAAGAGTACAAATTTTGTTGTATTCTATATTCTCTGGATGACTAAGGAAATGAGCCACTTGAAAGTATAAAATTACTTGCTTAAAGAGTAAGAACAAACTGTGTTCACAGTTCCCTGTTTCTGTTAATGACATAAGTATATTCTTCTCTCTTCGTTCACAGTTCCCCAATAATGTCTTTGGGCTAAGCGTATGAAAAATATTTGATCTAACATATTTATAACATAATCCATTCTAACACATAAAGGAGAAGAGTGATAGTATAGTGCCCGCACCATACCCTTAACAAATGGTCTAAGATCAGTTTCATTGCACTGTAGTGTCAGATGAATAAGTATCGTTCGAAGAAATGCGAATAACAGATACCTGAAAAATCAAATTATTATTCGTTACATCTGTGACATACATTTTGTCAAAGCTTTATTCTTACCATGCCTGCAACTTTTTCAGCTCTCTGAATTTCGTGGACAGAGGACAATAATTTGCTCAGTATACAATGTGATTAGCCATGACTTTGTGTATAGGTATCCTTTTTTGCATAGCTCTGCAAAGTAGGTATGCTACAACTGCTTCATCAATAAATGAGATGGTAGGCCTGTTAAGTAACAAGCTGTTTTAATTGAATTTGAAAAATGTATAATACTCGGAAACTCCATAAAATGTCTCAGACTTAAGAATGTATATATACATATACACTATTACTGCTTTCAAATTAAAAACACTCTGAGTAATATTTAGCTCAACTAGTAACAAATTCACTTATGGTATATTCATAATTGCACGAAAGTCCATCAGGCGTATAAGAACCATTTGTTTACTCCGAAAATGCAAACCTTTTTGTCATCTTTAAATGGGAAAAAATTTCAATAGTCAGTCTGTTTCAACTGTTTTAGAATTGGTTGCTTGAATAGATTTTCTCTTTTTCTCGTTATCATTTGCAGTCTACTTCTCACTTAAGTTCATTTTATTCTATGCATTTCTGAATATTTGAGAAAACCATCAAGTGATATCACACGACAGGCCACTGCTCGAGTGGAACGCGAAAGGGAAGCAGCGAGTTGGTCGTCAGTATGAGGGTGACATGAAGGAGATCATGTGAAGAGGAAATGAAAGCATGTGTGCAGACATGCAGCTAGGTGAAAACGTTGGCAGAGAACCTAACGCAGTGGAGATGTGAGGCTGAAGCCCTGTGTTCTTCTAGGAAGTAAAGGAAACAATAACAATAATAATAATTTGTGAACATTTAAGATGAATCCGTTTCAATGTTAATTTCCAAAGATCAATGGGTTACATAGCTGTTACAACTGGAATTTTGTTTAAAATATGGGAAGTAACACACTAGAATTGGATAAAACGTCGAAATTTCGTTTTCATGCGATCTAGGTAAGACCCCTAAATTTTTTTAATGGAAAACCATTCATAATAATCTAGTTTAAGATGTGCGTATAATCAAGATTTTATAATTTCCAGAGTATTAATAATCTTAAAGGGAAGCTGGAAGTTATCAAGTATTTCTCTTTGGATTTCTGCGCAAATGAAAATAGGTTCATCTCAAAAACTGATGGTTTTTGTCTAAAACATTTGTGGGGTCCTGTTTGACCACTTCTAAACTGTTTTAACCAAAAGTGATTGTCTAACCAATATGGATAAGTGGTACCATCTAAAAGTTAATATATATATATACCTGATAAATCAAGAGACTTGAGGAAGTCAAAAATCAACCACACTCTTTCGACTTGTGCATGGAATGAGGCAGAGGCGGAGCAACATAAAAGAGCACTCACTACAAATCAACTAGATTTGGCGAGTACCCAAATTTCAACAAATTTTTTCCTGTAGGCAAAAACAGAAGTTTAGTAAGGAAACTGTGCCAAAGAGCATAAAAGCCTTGCTTCAAAGAAACATTAGAAAACTATGTCAGTATCATCAATAAATATTTGAGAAGCAGTTGAAAACCGAAAAGATTCGTAGAAAAATACTTCGAGTGTGACAGAAGGAAGGAGGACTACAACTATGTAGAAAAGTAACCAGTTTTCCTCAAATTATGGTGTGGACGTGATCAAGTTAGAGAAAGAATTACGAATATAAGAAGCATATTTAAGTAGGCGTCCAGATCCCAAACAATTTCTCGATCATAAAATAACTTGTTTAATTACACAATCTCAAGTTATAAAACCGCATGTTTGGTAGTGGTAAGTAGATACGGAGGACGGAGAGACAACTCTATACTACGAATTTTGAACTGGTTTAGCTTCATATAACAGAGTAATATCTCTGCACTATTCTAATACAATACATTAGATTATTGTATCAGAATCTCTTAGGGTAATTAAAAATCAAATTACTTTACCACTATTTCGTGTTACTAAATCTTTCACCATCCAATGAGTGAAGGCTGAATCACGAGTTTGTGAAGAAAATATTAGTTGCTTACTATTAGTGTAATTACTTTTGTTGACTTGCATAATGTATTGTATGCTTTACTATATTTTGGTGCTGCCTTTGTGTTTTTTATTAACATACATAATTGCAGTAATTCACTATGCCTTACGATTTAAACACTTCGTTTGATGAATGTACCGTAGCAATTCTTATTTAATTTTAGATTTTGTTTCTTCAATGAAATAACAGTATGTAAAAGCTGCACTAAGACTACACTTCCACTATTTAGGTTGAGAGCGGCTGACAAGATACCGATAAAATAAGATAGCACCATTTTCTTCCACCCCGTGTTATTTTATTCATAAATCAAGTTCATAAGATCACGTGATTTGACGATCATTTATAAAATATTCTTTTGTGTTAAGTGGACAATCATAATTTACAGTTCAGCCTTAACATCAATGTGTGCTTTTACAAAAGACTATGTAGCTTTTACATCTTCATTAGCACAAACAGCTAATTA
Organism: Trichobilharzia szidati; assembly: GCA_944472155.2. Taxonomy (NCBI): domain Eukaryota; kingdom Metazoa; phylum Platyhelminthes; class Trematoda; order Strigeidida; family Schistosomatidae; genus Trichobilharzia; species Trichobilharzia szidati. The sequence goes on from CALYDE020000140.1 coordinate 9,060, forward strand.
CTATTATTTATTACAAACTAATCTCACTACGGGTGAAATCGACTTGTTTTCAAAATACTGAGCCGCACTGACAAACTCATACTACAGCTAATATAGTTGCCTAGATGGTGCGTTTATTAGTCAAGATTTTCAAAAGCAAAATGAATTCTCACTATCTTCACAATTCACAGTGTAGTAACTGATATTAATCTTCTTGTGTGATTAGCTTTACGACTTTAGGAATTACTTTCTAGGCCTTGTAAAAAGTTAATAAATAAACCATTTGACTGAATTATCTTCCTAATATAAACTGTTAAATTAATATTCAAGTGTTGGTTTCCAGTGGTTTGATTGATTACAGGATTTCATCATGATCTGACATCGGTTAGAGAACCATTAGAAAACCTGGGAGTACTGGAGAGCTGTTTTAAACCGCATTCGGTGCGTACTGATGATGAGTCCCAAACTAGGAAGAAACAGCTGTTCAGCACATCCAGGTTTTCCAATGGTTCTCTAACCGGATATCAGCTCAAGGTGAAATCCTGTTAAATTAATAACTTCTTTTTTGTAGTTGATTTGTAAGGATTAGTTTTGTTTTTACGAGTTGATCACGGATTGAGAAGTCATGACCGGTGAGGTCCAACCAGTCAAGTGTGAGGATGGGTGTACCACCGATGACATTGGTTGGTAGTCACGCTAAATCAAGAATTGGCAGATGTTAGAATTCATGGGCTGGCCATTGAGTCGGATCCCAGTGGCTGAATGCTATGCTAGTTTGCCTTATAACCGGAAGGTCCTGGGTTCGAAGCCCAGTGGGTGTGTACTGCCGGTAATTCCCAAACTAGGATGAAACATCTGTCTAGTGGTTTTAAATGGTTGTCTAACTGATATCAGTACGTGATCAGCTTGTAAAAATTTGGTTTTTGTTTGTCAATTTGGACATGTTTTCTTTTATAAATGGAGAAATCAGAATGAAAAAATCAGGTCATATTTTAAGTTGAGGTTTTAAAAGAACAGAACAAAGTATATGATTTCATTAATATCTAGGTCAATGTGTAACGACAGAAGACAAGGGCCAGGCAACTGATCGTTTATTGAGAAAATCAACAGATATTTTTAGGTTTTTATGTACATTATTATAGGTTATTGTTAGCGGAGAAGCAATGTCTTCTGATTGGTTGTTTTCCTGCTGAAGGTTATTCTGTCATCTCTTTGTTACCGTTTCTTAGACGGCCTGTTGATATAGCTGCTAATCGTATCCACCCACGCTAAGCTGCTGTTGTTGGTTAATGAGTTAGTCTCATGACCGAGATTTGGGACGTAAACATTGACGTAAATTGCTGTCTACCGATTTTGGCTAGTAGACAGCTCTCACTACAAGTGTATAGTGGAATTGACCTTTGTCCTTGCTAGCACTCTTCTTCACATCTTTCTCTAATCAGTGCAGTGTGCATTGCTGTGAAATCAGATTCTCCTTCTGTTGACCATCTCTGCAATCAGTCATCTTCTAGTTCATCATCCTCCTCTCCTCGATTAGCCTCCAGGTAGGTATCCGTTGACAGCCATTCCTTATCTTGTTTCTTCTTGTTGTTTTTTCTAAAATGATTATACACGTTTGTTTCAACATCACATTCAGAGAGTTCCAATATTCTTGCACACAAGTTTCTTCAGTGATGCTACATAGTGCCTCCGAATTCATTTTAATGGCTGCGGTGTGGATGTATTTTGTGACTTCATCCTTCAGGTTCTGAATGCTGAATTTGAATTGTGGTCTGTCTCCAGTTATTTTGAAGGCTTTCAGTTTGAACTTGAAGGCCCTTTGAACTAGATAGTGGTCTGAGACCACATCTCCTCACCTTCTCGAGTCGTGTTTAGCAGACTGAGGCTACAATTATCTGCTCCCAGTTTGGCTTCCAATCATATCGCCCATAAGGATCTTTTCCTCTGTACACGCTCCCTCCAATCATCAAATCATTGAAGGTGTAGTGGTCTGCTAAGCGTTATACATTGTCATTCACTTCACCTAGAACGTCTCGATCCATGATTAATTCTCATCCTGTATTCTCTTCTCCTGTGCATCGGTAGCATGGCGGTCAGGACGCTCTCCGACCATGCACATGGTCCGGGGTTCGACCACCGGCCGAAGCACTCCTTTATCTCGCTAAGCCGGAAATAATGCTGGTGAAAAGGAAAGGTTGGGCATGAGGCTAGCAACCCTACCCTGTAAAATAAACACTGCTATAGAAACTTCAAGCCACTAACTTGAAGTCCTATGTTCCACTGGGGAACGTGAAGGAAAAAGGAAATTCTCTGCTCCAAGATTGGCTTCCATTCATATTGACCACAAAAATTTTGATGTCATCATTTGGGATGTTGTCCACTACCATTCGTAGTTGCCATTAGAAATCTTTCTAATCTCTCTTTCCGAGCTGTTCGTAACATTGTGTGTAGCATTGGATGATTATAATCTCCTTTCCTTCCCTCATTTTGAGCTCAATCTTGCTGTCACAGTCCTGAGAGAGGAGATTGGTTCCCACTACATAAGAGCTTTGGCTGACACTAGTGACATCATGATAGCCAGTCACTGCCTCAGTGTGAACGGGGTTGTCGTCTGGGTGGCCAGACCGGAGTAGATTACTGGCTCTCCAGTCAACACTTTGGACAGTTCATATCCATTCGACCAGCTCTCTTAGATTCCCAGCACTTCTATGCCATATCTCTTCTTGCTTCTTTTGCAACGCTGACAGTCTTCTCAGCTTCGTACATCATGTGGACATTCCACGTCCCAGTGAGTAATCTCGATTTCATGGAAAGAGACACATCGGCTGATTGGTTTCCTGAAGTCTTTAACTAGCCCGCTTCATTTCGTCTCTGAGGTTGGAGTGAAGAAAACGTTTGTTTTTCATACTTTTGTTGGGCTTTGAAGTTTCTGTAGCGGTCAGATTGATTTTTCTGGGTGGAGTAGCTAGTCTCACTCCCTAGTTTCTCTCTTTTAATAGGCTTAGGGTCAGCTGGAAAGCTTGTGAACTAGTAAACTAGTTGAAGTTCAGAAGAAAGTCAATTCAGCGGAATGAAATCAAATCAAAGAAAAATTTTGCATAACAAACGGAACTTGTTTCTTCAATAGATTTCTTTAGTCATTCATTTTGTCTGAATTAGTGTACAATATTTTAACGATTAAATTCTTAAAGTTTTTATCAGGCACAGTAATTGAAGTATGCTAGTAAAAACGTGAATATTAGAAGTATTCATTTTTTAGCATTCGGTTAAACTATCATTTATTGATTGGCATGAAATCGTTTCAATAAGTTTTTTACGAAATACGACAATTTATATCCTACACGAAACAGACTCATAAATTGTAAACATACCTTTCTTTGTATGTTTGAATAAAGCATAATGTTATGCATATACATATATATATATATATCACGTGCATTCAACAATCTAAACTTGGTCAAACCATCTGTCAACTAAATGTTTGATAATAATTCAAGTATATAACAACTTGTTTTTTGCTGCAACAATAAAAATGACTTTTTACTTATTTTTATTTATTGAATTCCTTTTGAGGGATGATTTATGTAACAATGAACTGTAAACTAATACAAAATACAATAATATCCCAAATAAATCAGTAACCTAGCTAAGGATGGATTATATAACATAGGTTGACATTATTCAAACAATTATGTAAAAGGTAATCCGCTGACAGCTCCTGGTTTACAAAAAGAAAAGGCATGTGTCGTCTCCAAACTCACTGATCAGAGTCGATTGTTCAAAACTGTTAAATCTGTTGTCACTAGACAACTGCTGACCAAATAGATTATAAAACATCCGTTGTGATTTTACCTTATTTCCTTTTCATTTATGATAAAATAAGAACCTATTTAAATGTAGCAACGATATATGACTTTCTGGAGACAGATTAACCAACTCTACAATTCATACAAATTTGCAGCGGAGTAAATTGTTTCATTGTGTGCGTGGTCTTTTGTGAATAAGAGAATATGCTTGAACTTCATATGTTTGTGTTTGCATTCCAAACTGGACGATGGCTTTTGATTTTTAATCATAACAATAACGCTAAATTTCGTTTTTTAAAATTGCACATACACTTGATGCAGCTTATTACTTTAGATAAAATTCTGTCTCCCTAGACAAATTTGCTAAATACTTTAACTACTTAGTGGTATACAGCCTTGAGGAAAATGTGCTCTAAAGTATGACTTCTTCGACTTATTATAAGGTATTTTTTCATTTCAAATCAATAAATACTAACCTGTAAATAAATATAAGTAGCCTGAAAGCAGTTGAAATCTTAGAAACAATT
>CALYDE020000141.1:0-13424 GCA_944472155.2 Trichobilharzia szidati
TGACGCGGGTTCGAATCTCAGAAGGGACATCAGTTCCTTCAAGGTTGCAGATACGCCTTGCTGATGAGTGCCAACTAGCACGAAACCTAGGTCCAAGGCTTCCTGCCGATTGCCTCCAACCATCTAATACCAACCACTCACAGTGCACCGTAATGGCGAGCCACCTAGCATGCTGGCCACATTGCAAACATGACTGATAGAATTCAGTCTGCACCGAAGATAGGACTAGATACATTACACTAGTCACTGACTAGTGTGCAATCAAAAATATCCAATACGGTCCTACAGGAGGTCAGTCGCGAGCCTGAATAGCTCAGTGGTAACGTCTCTGACTGCAGCACTGGGTGACGCGGGTTCGAATCTCAGAAGGGACATCAGTTCCTTCAAGGTTGCAGATACGCCTTGCTGATGAGTGCCAACTAGCACGAAACCTAGGTCCAAGGCTTCCTGCCGATTGCCTCCAACCATCTAATACCAACCACTCACAGTGCACCATAATGGCGAGCCACCTAGCATGGTGGCCACATTGCAAACATGACTGATAGAATTCAGTCTGCACCGAAGATAGGACTAGATACATTACACTAGTCACTGACTAGTGTGCAATCAAAAATATCCAATACGGTCCTACAGGAGGTCAGTCGCGAGCCTGAATAGCTCAGTGGTAACGTCTCTGACTGCAGCACTGGGTGACGCGGGTTCGAATCTCAGAAGGGACATCAGTTCCTTCAAGGTTGCAGATGCGCCTTGCTGATGAGTGCCAACTAGCACGAAACCTAGGTCCAAGGCTTCCTGCCGATTGCCTCCAACCATCTAATACCAACCACTCACAGTGCACCGTAATGGCGAGCCACCTAGCATGGTGGCCACATTGCAAACATGACTGATAGAATTCAGTCTGCACCGAAGATAGGACTAGATACATTACACTAGTCACTGACTAGTGTGCAATCAAAAATATCCAATACGGTCCTACAGGAGGTCAGTCGCGAGCCTGAATAGCTCAGTGGTAACGTCTCTGACTGCAGCACTGGGTGACGCGGGTTCGAATCTCAGAAGGGACATCAGTTCCTTCAAGGTTGCAGATACGCCTTGCTGATGAGTGCCAACTAGCACGAAACCTAGGTCCAAGGCTTCCTGCCGATTGCCTCCAACCATCTAATACCAACCACTCACAGTGCACCGTAATGACGAGCCACCTAGCATGGTGGCCACATTGCAAACATGACTGATAGAATTCAGTCTGCACCGAAGATAGGACTAGATACATTACACTAGTCACTGACTAGTGTGCAATCAAAAATATCCAATACGGTCCTACAGGAGGTCAGTCGCGAGCCTGAATAGCTCAGTGGTAACGTCTCTGACTGCAGCACTGGGTGACGCGGGTTCGAATCTCAGAAGGGACATCAGTTCCTTCAAGGTTGCAGATACGCCTTGCTGATGAGTGCCAACTAGCACGAAACCTAGGTCCAAGGCTTCCTGCCGATTGCCTCCAACCATCTAATACCAACCACTCACAGTGCACCATAATGGCGAGCCACCTAGCATGGTGGCCACATTGCAAACATGACTGATAGAATTCAGTCTGCACCGAAGATAGGACTAGATACATTACACTAGTCACTGACTAGTGTGCAATCAAAAATATCCAATACGGTCCTACAGGAGGTCAGTCGCGAGCCTGAATAGCTCAGTGGTAACGTCTCTGACTGCAGCACTGGGTGACGCGGGTTCGAATCTCAGAAGGGACATCAGTTCCTTCAAGGTTGCAGATACGCCTTGCTGATGAGTGCCAACTAGCACGAAACCTAGGTCCAAGGCTTCCTGCCGATTGCCTCCAACCATCTAATACCAACCACTCACAGTGCACCATAATGGCGAGCCACCTAGCATGGTGGCCACATTGCAAACATGACTGATAGAATTCAGTCTGCACCGAAGATAGGACTAGATACATTACACTAGTCACTGACTAGTGTGCAATCAAAAATATCCAATACGGTCCTACAGGAGGTCAGTCGCGAGCCTGAATAGCTCAGTGGTAACGTCTCTGACTGCAGCACTGGGTGACGCGGGTTCGAATCTCAGAAGGGACATCAGTTCCTTCAAGGTTGCAGATGCGCCTTGCTGATGAGTGCCAACTAGCTCGAAACCTAGGTCCAAGGCTTCCTGCCGATTGCCTCCAACCATCTAATACCAACCACTCACAGTGCACCGTAATGGCGAGCCACCTAGCATGGTGGCCACATTGCAAACATGACTGATAGAATTCAGTCTGCACCGAAGATAGGACTAGATACATTACACTAGTCACTGACTAGTGTGCAATCAAAAATATCCAATACGGTCCTACAGGAGGTCAGTCGCGAGCCTGAATAGCTCAGTGGTAACGTCTCTGACTGCAGCACTGGGTGACGCGGGTTCGAATCTCAGAAGGGACATCAGTTCCTTCAAGGTTGCAGATACGCCTTGCTGATGAGTGCCAACTAGCACGAAACCTAGGTCCAAGGCTTCCTGCCGATTGCCTCCAACCATCTAATACCAACCACTCACAGTGCACCGTAATGGCGAGCCACCTAGCATGGTGGCCACATTGCAAACATGACTGATAGAATTCAGTCTGCACCGAAGATAGGACTAGATACATTACACTAGTCACTGACTAGTGTGCAATCAAAAATATCCAATACGGTCCTACAGGAGGTCAGTCGCGAGCCTGAATAGCTCAGTGGTAACGTCTCTGACTGCAGCACTGGGTGACGCGGGTTCGAATCTCAGAAGGGACATCAGTTCCTTCAAGGTTGCAGATACGCCTTGCTGATGAGTGCCAACTAGCACGAAACCTAGGTCCAAGGCTTCCTGCCGATTGCCTCCAACCATCTAATACCAACCACTCACAGTGCACCGTAATGGCGAGCCACCTAGCATGGTGGCCACATTGCAAACATGACTGATAGAATTCAGTCTGCACCGAAGATAGGACTAGATACATTACACTAGTCACTGACTAGTGTGCAATCAAAAATATCCAATACGGTCCTACAGGAGGTCAGTCGCGAGCCTGAATAGCTCAGTGGTAACGTCTCTGACTGCAGCACTGGGTGACGCGGGTTCGAATCTCAGAAGGGACATCAGTTCCTTCAAGGTTGCAGATACGCCTTGCTGATGAGTGCCAACTAGCACGAAACCTAGGTCCAAGGCTTCCTGCCGATTGCCTCCAACCATCTAATACCAACCACTCACAGTGCACCGTAATGGCGAGCCACCTAGCATGGTGGCCACATTGCAAACATGACTGATAGAATTCAGTCTGCACCGAAGATAGGACTAGATACATTACACTAGTCACTGACTAGTGTGCAATCAAAAATATCCAATACGGTCCTACAGGAGGTCAGTCGCGAGCCTGAATAGCTCAGTGGTAACGTCTCTGACTGCAGCACTGGGTGACGCGGGTTCGAATCTCAGAAGGGACATCAGTTCCTTCAAGGTTGCAGATACGCCTTGCTGATGAGTGCCAACTAGCACGAAACCTAGGTCCAAGGCTTCCTGCCGATTGCCTCCAACCATCTAATACCAACCACTCACAGTGCACCGTAATGGCGAGCCACCTAGCATGGTGGCCACATTGCAAACATGACTGATAGAATTCAGTCTGCACCGAAGATAGGACTAGATACATTACACTAGTCACTGACTAGTGTGCAATCAAAAATATCCAATACGGTCCTACAGGAGGTCAGTCGCGAGCCTGAATAGCTCAGTGGTAACGTCTCTGACTGCAGCACTGGGTGACGCGGGTTCGAATCTCAGAAGGGACATCAGTTCCTTCAAGGTTGCAGATACGCCTTGCTGATGAGTGCCAACTAGCACGAAACCTAGGTCCAAGGCTTCCTGCCGATTGCCTCCAACCATCTAATACCAACCACTCACAGTGCACCGTAATGGCGAGCCACCTAGCATGGTGGCCACATTGCAAACATGACTGATAGAATTCAGTCTGCACCGAAGATAGGACTAGATACATTACACTAGTCACTGACTAGTGTGCAATCAAAAATATCCAATACGGTCCTACAGGAGGTCAGTCGCGAGCCTGAATAGCTCAGTGGTAACGTCTCTGACTGCAGCACTGGGTGACGCGGGTTCGAATCTCAGAAGGGACATCAGTTCCTTCAAGGTTGCAGATACGCCTTGCTGATGAGTGCCAACTAGCACGAAACCTAGGTCCAAGGCTTCCAGCCGATTGCCTCCAACCATCTAATACCAACCACTCACAGTGCACCGTAATGGCGAGCCACCTAGCATGGTGGCCACATTGCAAACATGACTGATAGAATTCAGTCTGCACCGAAGATAGGACTAGATACATTACACTAGTCACTGACTAGTGTGCAATCAAAAATATCCAATACGGTCCTACAGGAGGTCAGTCGCGAGCCTGAATAGCTCAGTGGTAACGTCTCTGATTGCAGCACTGGGTGACGCGGGTTCGAATCTCAGAAGGGACATCAGTTCCTTCAAGGTTGCAGATACGCCTTGCTGATGAGTGCCAACTAGCACGAAACCTAGGTCCAAGGCTTCCTGCCGATTGCCTCCAACCATCTAATACCAACCACTCACAGTGCACCGTAATGGCGAGCCACCTAGCATGGTGGCCACATTGCAAACATGACTGATAGAATTCAGTCTGCACCGAAGATAGGACTAGATACGTTACACTAGTCACTGACTAGTGTGCAATCAAAAATATCCAATACGGTCCTACAGGAGGTCAGTCGCGAGCCTGAATAGCTCAGTGGTAACGTCTCTGACTGCAGCACTGGGTGACGCGGGTTCGAATCTCAGAAGGGACATCAGTTCCTTCAAGGTTGCAGATACGCCTTGCTGATGAGTGCCAACTAGCACGAAACCTAGGTCCAAGGCTTCCTGCCGATTGCCTCCAACCATCTAATACCAACCACTCACAGTGCACCGTAATGGCGAGCCACCTAGCATGGTGGCCACATTGCAAACATGACTGATAGAATTCAGTCTGCACCGAAGATAGGACTAGATACATTACACTAGTCACTGACTAGTGTGCAATCAAAAATATCCAATACGGTCCTACAGGAGGTCAGTCGCGAGCCTGAATAGCTCAGTGGTAACGTCTCTGACTGCAGCACTGGGTGACGCGGGTTCGAATCTCAGAAGGGACATCAGTTCCTTCAAGGTTGCAGATACGCCTTGCTGATGAGTGCCAACTAGCACGAAACCTAGGTCCAAGGCTTCCTGCCGATTGCCTCCAACCATCTAATACCAACCACTCACAGTGCACCGTAATGGCGAGCCACCTAGCATGCTGGCCACATTGCAAACATGACTGATAGAATTCAGTCTGCACCGAAGATAGGACTAGATACATTACACTAGTCACTGACTAGTGTGCAATCAAAAATATCCAATACGGTCCTGCAGGAGGTCAGTCGCGAGCCTGAATAGCTCAGTGGTAACGTCTCTGACTGCAGCACTGGGTGACGCGGGTTCGAATCTCAGAAGGGACATCAGTTCCTTCAAGGTTGCAGATACGCCTTGCTGATGAGTGCCAACTAGCACGAAACCTAGGTCCAAGGCTTCCTGCCGATTGCCTCCAACCATCTAATACCAACCACTCACAGTGCACCGTAATGGCGAGCCACCTAGCATGGTGGCCACATTGCAAACATGACTGATAGAATTCAGTCTGCACCGAAGATAGGACTAGATACATCACACTAGTCAGTGACTAGTGTGCAATCAAAAATATCCAATACGGTCCTACAGGAGGTCAGTCGCGAGCCTGAATAGCTCAGTGGTAACGTCTCTGACTGCAGCACTGGGTGACGCGGGTTCGAATCTCAGAAGGGACATCAGTTCCTTCAAGGTTGCAGATACGCCTTGCTGATGAGTGCCAACTAGCACGAAACCTAGGTCCAAGGCTTCCTGCCGATTGCCTCCAACCATCTAATACCAACCACTCACAGTGCACCATAATGGCGAGCCACCTAGCATGGTGGCCACATTGCAAACATGACTGATAGAATTCAGTCTGCACCGAAGATAGGACTAGATACATTACACTAGTCACTGACTAGTGTGCAATCAAAAATATCCAATACGGTCCTACAGGAGGTCAGTCGCGAGCCTGAATAGCTCAGTGGTAACGTCTCTGACTGCAGCACTGGGTGACGCGGGTTCGAATCTCAGAAGGGACATCAGTTCCTTCAAGGTTGCAGATACGCCTTGCTGATGAGTGCCAACTAGCACGAAACCTAGGTCCAAGGCTTCCTGCCGATTGCCTCCAACCATCTAATACCAACCACTCACAGTGCACCGTAATGGCGAGCCACCTAGCATGGTGGCCACATTGCAAACATGACTGATAGAATTCAGTCTGCACCGAAGATAGGACTAGATACATTACACTAGTCACTGACTAGTGTGCAATCAAAAATATCCAATACGGTCCTACAGGAGGTCAGTCGCGAGCCTGAATAGCTCAGTGGTAACGTCTCTGACTGCAGCACTGGGTGACGCGGGTTCGAATCTCAGAAGGGACATCAGTTCCTTCAAGGTTGCAGATACGCCTTGCTGATGAGTGCCAACTAGCACGAAACCTAGGTCCAAGGCTTCCTGCCGATTGCCTCCAACCATCTAATACCAACCACTCACAGTGCACCGTAATGGCGAGCCACCTAGCATGGTGGCCACATTGCAAACATGACTGATAGAATTCAGTCTGCACCGAAGATAGGACTAGATACATTACACTAGTCACTGACTAGTGTGCAATCAAAAATATCCAATACGGTCCTACAGGAGGTCAGTCGCGAGCCTGAATAGCTCAGTGGTAACGTCTCTGACTGCAGCACTGGGTGACGCGGGTTCGAATCTCAGAAGGGACATCAGTTCCTTCAAGGTTGCAGATACGCCTTGCTGATGAGTGCCAACTAGCACGAAACCTAGGTCCAAGGCTTCCTGCCGATTGCCTCCAACCATCTAATACCAACCACTCACAGTGCACCGTAATGGCGAGCCACCTAGCATGGTGGCCACATTGCAAACATGACTGATAGAATTCAGTCTGCACCGAAGATAGGACTAGATACATTACACTAGTCACTGACTAGTGTGCAATCAAAAATATCCAATACGGTCCTACAGGAGGTCAGTCGCGAGCCTGAATAGCTCAGTGGTAACGTCTCTGACTGCAGCACTGGGTGACGCGGGTTCGAATCTCAGAAGGGACATCAGTTCCTTCAAGGTTGCAGATACGCCTTGCTGATGAGTGCCAACTAGCACGAAACCTAGGTCCAAGGCTTCCTGCCGATTGCCTCCAACCATCTAATACCAACCACTCACAGTGCACCGTAATGGCGAGCCACCTAGCATGGTGGCCACATTGCAAACATGACTGATAGAATTCAGTCTGCACCGAAGATAGGACTAGATACATTACACTAGTCACTGACTAGTGTGCAATCAAAAATATCCAATACGGTCCTACAGGAGGTCAGTCGCGAGCCTGAATAGCTCAGTGGTAACGTCTCTGACTGCAGCACTGGGTGACGCGGGTTCGAATCTCAGAAGGGACATCAGTTCCTTCAAGGTTGCAGATACGCCTTGCTGATGAGTGCCAACTAGCACGAAACCTAGGTCCAAGGCTTCCTGCCGATTGCCTCCAACCATCTAATACCAACCACTCACAGTGCACCGTAATGGCGAGCCACCTAGCATGGTGGCCACATTGCAAACATGACTGATAGAATTCAGTCTGCACCGAAGATAGGACTAGATACATTACACTAGTCACTGACTAGTGTGCAATCAAAAATATCCAATACGGTCCTACAGGAGGTCAGTCGCGAGCCTGAATAGCTCAGTGGTAACGTCTCTGACTGCAGCACTGGGTGACGCGGGTTCGAATCTCAGAAGGGACATCAGTTCCTTCAAGGTTGCAGATACGCCTTGCTGATGAGTGCCAACTAGCACGAAACCTAGGTCCAAGGCTTCCTGCCGATTGCCTCCAACCATCTAATACCAACCACTCACAGTGCACCGTAATGGCGAGCCACCTAGCATGGTGGCCACATTGCAAACATGACTGATAGAATTCAGTCTGCACCGAAGATAGGACTAGATACATTACACTAGTCACTGACTAGTGTGCAATCAAAAATATCCAATACGGTCCTACAGGAGGTCAGTCGCGAGCCTGAATAGCTCAGTGGTAACGTCTCTGACTGCAGCACTGGGTGACGCGGGTTCGAATCTCAGAAGGGACATCAGTTCCTTCAAGGTTGCAGATACGCCTTGCTGATGAGTGCCAACTAGCACGAAACCTAGGTCCAAGGCTTCCTGCCGATTGCCTCCAACCATCTAATACCAACCACTCACAGTGCACCGTAATGGCGAGCCACCTAGCATGGTGGCCACATTGCAAACATGACTGATAGAATTCAGTCTGCACCGAAGATAGGACTAGATACATTACACTAGTCACTGACTAGTGTGCAATCAAAAATATCCAATACGGTCCTACAGGAGGTCAGTCGCGAGCCTGAATAGCTCAGTGGTAACGTCTCTGACTGCAGCACTGGGTGACGCGGGTTCGAATCTCAGAAGGGACATCAGTTCCTTCAAGGTTGCAGATACGCCTTGCTGATGAGTGCCAACTAGCACGAAACCTAGGTCCAAGGCTTCCTGCCGATTGCCTCCAACCATCTAATACCAACCACTCACAGTGCACCGTAATGGCGAGCCACCTAGCATGGTGGCCACATTGCAAACATGACTGATAGAATTCAGTCTGCACCGAAGATAGGACTAGATACATTACACTAGTCACTGACTAGTGTGCAATCAAAAATATCCAATACGGTCCTACAGGAGGTCAGTCGCGAGCCTGAATAGCTCAGTGGTAACGTCTCTGACTGCAGCACTGGGTGACGCGGGTTCGAATCTCAGAAGGGACATCAGTTCCTTCAAGGTTGCAGATACGCCTTGCTGATGAGTGCCAACTAGCACGAAACCTAGGTCCAAGGCTTCCTGCCGATTGCCTCCAACCATCTAATACCAACCACTCACAGTGCACCGTAATGGCGAGCCACCTAGCATGGTGGCCACATTGCAAACATGACTGATAGAATTCAGTCTGCACCGAAGATAGGACTAGATACATTACACTAGTCACTGACTAGTGTGCAATCAAAAATATCCAATACGGTCCTACAGGAGGTCAGTCGCGAGCCTGAATAGCTCAGTGGTAACGTCTCTGACTGCAGCACTGGGTGACGCGGGTTCGAATCTCAGAAGGGACATCAGTTCCTTCAACGTTGCAGATACGCCTTGCTGATGAGTGCCAACTAGCACGAAACCTAGGTCCAAGGCTTCCTGCCGATTGCCTCCAACCATCTAATACCAACCACTCACAGTGCACCGTAATGGCGAGCCACCTAGCATGGTGGCCACATTGCAAACATGACTGATAGAATTCAGTCTGCACCGAAGATAGGACTAGATACATTACACTAGTCACTGACTAGTGTGCAATCAAAAATATCCAATACGGTCCTACAGGAGGTCAGTCGCGAGCCTGAATAGCTCAGTGGTAACGTCTCTGACTGCAGCACTGGGTGACGCGGGTTCGAATCTCAGAAGGGACATCAGTTCCTTCAAGGTTGCAGATACGCCTTGCTGATGAGTGCCAACTAGCACGAAACCTAGGTCCAAGGCTTCCTGCCGATTGCCTCCAACCATCTAATACCAACCACTCACAGTGCACCGTAATGGCGAGCCACCTAGCATGGTGGCCACATTGCAAACATGACTGATAGAATTCAGTCTGCACCGAAGATAGGACTAGATACATTACACTAGTCACTGACTAGTGTGCAATCAAAAATATCCAATACGGTCCTACAGGAGGTCAGTCGCGAGCCTGAATAGCTCAGTGGTAACGTCTCTGACTGCAGCACTGGGTGACGCGGGTTCGAATCTCAGAAGGGACATCAGTTCCTTCAAGGTTGCAGATACGCCTTGCTGATGAGTGCCAACTAGCACGAAACCTAGGTCCAAGGCTTCCTGCCGATTGCCTCCAACCATCTAATACCAACCACTCACAGTGCACCGTAATGGCGAGCCACCTAGCATGGTGGCCACATTGCAAACATGACTGATAGAATTCAGTCTGCACCGAAGATAGGACTAGATACATTACACTAGTCACTGACTAGTGTGCAATCAAAAATATCCAATACGGTCCTACAGGAGGTCAGTCGCGAGCCTGAATAGCTCAGTGGTAACGTCTCTGACTGCAGCACTGGGTGACGCGGGTTCGAATCTCAGAAGGGACATCAGTTCCTTCAAGGTTGCAGATACGCCTTGCTGATGAGTGCCAACTAGCACGAAACCTAGGTCCAAGGCTTCCTGCCGATTGCCTCCAACCATCTAATACCAACCACTCACAGTGCACCGTAATGGCGAGCCACCTAGCATGGTGGCCACATTGCAAACATGACTGATAGAATTCAGTCTGCACCGAAGATAGGACTAGATACATTACACTAGTCACTGACTAGTGTGCAATCAAAAATATCCAATACGGTCCTACAGGAGGTCAGTCGCGAGCCTGAATAGCTCAGTGGTAACGTCTCTGACTGCAGCACTGGGTGACGCGGGTTCGAATCTCAGAAGGGACATCAGTTCCTTCAAGGTTGCAGATACGCCTTGCTGATGAGTGCCAACTAGCACGAAACCTAGGTCCAAGGCTTCCTGCCGATTGCCTCCAACCATCTAATACCAACCACTCACAGTGCACCGTAATGGCGAGCCACCTAGCATGGTGGCCACATTGCAAACATGACTGATAGAATTCAGTCTGCACCGAAGATAGGACTAGATACATTACACCAGTCACTGACTAGTGTGCAATCAAAAATATCCAATACGGTCCTACAGGAGGTCAGTCGCGAGCCTGAATAGCTCAGTGGTAACGTCTCTGACTGCAGCACTGGGTGACGCGGGTTCGAATCTCAGAAGGGACATCAGTTCCTTCAAGGTTGCAGATACGCCTTGCTGATGAGTGCCAACTAGCACGAAACCTAGGTCCAAGGCTTCCTGCCGATTGCCTCCAACCATCTAATACCAACCACTCACAGTGCACCGTAATGGCGAGCCACCTAGCATGGTGGCCACATTGCAAATATGACTGATAGAATTCAGTCTGCACCGAAGATAGGACTAGATACATTACACTAGTCACTGACTAGTGTGCAATCAAAAATATCCAATACGGTCCTACAGGAGGTCAGTCGCGAGCCTGAATAGCTCAGTGGTAACGTCTCTGACTGCAGCACTGGGTGACGCGGGTTCGAATCTCAGAAGGGACATCAGTTCCTTCAAGGTTGCAGATACGCCTTGCTGATGAGTGCCAACTAGCACGAAACCTAGGTCCAAGGCTTCCTGCCGATTGCCTCCAACCATCTAATACCAACCACTCACAGTGCACCGTAATGGCGAGCCACCTAGCATGGTGGCCACATTGCAAACATGACTGATAGAATTCAGTCTGCACCGAAGATAGGACTAGATACATTACACTAGTCACTGACTAGTGTGCAATCAAAAATATCCAATACGGTCCTACAGGAGGTCAGTCGCGAGCCTGAATAGCTCAGTGGTAACGTCTCTGACTGCAGCACTGGGTGACGCGGGTTCGAATCTCAGAAGGGACATCAGTTCCTTCAAGGTTGCAGATACGCCTTGCTGATGAGTGCCAACTAGCACGAAACCTAGGTCCAAGGCTTCCTGCCGATTGCCTCCAACCATCTAATACCAACCACTCACAGTGCACCGTAATGGCGAGCCACCTAGCATGGTGGCCACATTGCAAACATGACTGATAGAATTCAGTCTGCACCGAAGATAGGACTAGATACATTACACTAGTCACTGACTAGTGTGCAATCAAAAATATCCAATACGGTCCTACAGGAGGTCAGTCGCGAGCCTGAATAGCTCAGTGGTAACGTCTCTGACTGCAGCACTGGGTGACGCGGGTTCGAATCTCAGAAGGGACATCAGTTCCTTCAAGGTTGCAGATACGCCTTGCTGATGAGTGCCAACTAGCACGAAACCTAGGTCCAAGGCTTCCTGCCGATTGCCTCCAACCATCTAATACCAACCACTCACAGTGCACCGTAATGGCGAGCCACCTAGCATGGTGGCCACATTGCAAACATGACTGATAGAATTCAGTCTGCACCGAAGATAGGACTAGATACATTACACTAGTCACTGACTAGTGTGCAATCAAAAATATCCAATACGGTCCTACAGGAGGTCAGTCGCGAGCCTGAATAGCTCAGTGGTAACGTCTCTGACTGCAGCACTGGGTGACGCGGGTTCGAATCTCAGAAGGGACATCAGTTCCTTCAAGGTTGCAGATACGCCTTGCTGATGAGTGCCAACTAGCACGAAACCTAGGTCCAAGGCTTCCTGCCGATTGCCTCCAACCATCTAATACCAACCACTCACAGTGCACCGTAATGGCGAGCCACCTAGCATGGTGGCCACATTGCAAACATGACTGATAGAATTCAGTCTGCACCGAAGATAGGACTAGATACATTACACTAGTCACTGACTAGTGTGCAATCAAAAATATCCAATACGGTCCTACAGGAGGTCAGTCGCGAGCCTGAATAGCTCAGTGGTAACGTCTCTGACTGCAGCACTGGGTGACGCGGGTTCGAATCTCAGAAGGGACATCAGTTCCTTCAAGGTTGCAGATACGCCTTGCTGATGAGTGCCAACTAGCACGAAACCTAGGTCCAAGGCTTCCTGCCGATTGCCTCCAACCATCTAATACCAACCACTCACAGTGCACCGTAATGGCGAGCCACCTAGCATGGTGGCCACATTGCAAACATGACTGATAGAATTCAGTCTGCACCGAAGATAGGACTAGATACATTACACTAGTCACTGACTAGTGTGCAATCAAAAATATCCAATACGGTCCTACAGGAGGTCAGTCGCGAGCCTGAATAGCTCAGTGGTAACGTCTCTGACTGCAGCACTGGGTGACGCGGGTTCGAATCTCAGAAGGGACATCAGTTCCTTCAAGGTTGCAGATACGCCTTGCTGATGAGTGCCAACTAGCACGAAACCTAGGTCCAAGGCTTCCTGCCGATTGCCTCCAACCATCTAATACCAACCACTCACAGTGCACCGTAATGGCGAGCCACCTAGCATGGTGGCCACATTGCAAACATGACTGATAGAATTCAGTCTGCACCGAAGATAGGACTAGATACATTACACTAGTCACTGACTAGTGTGCAATCAAAAATATCCAATACGGTCCTACAGGAGGTCAGTCGCGAGCCTGAATAGCT
>CALYDE020000142.1:0-13370 GCA_944472155.2 Trichobilharzia szidati
ACCAAAAAAACAGAAATCCTAAATGCGACAAAGGTACTGAACACCGGTCGAGAAGGCAGTGGAGCCATATGGAATACCCCTGAGCATTGGAAACGGAGCTAGAGTCTGCGGCAGATACACTCACGACATGATTGAGAAAGGTTTGAAAGGAAGGAAAGGTGTCTAC
Organism: Trichobilharzia szidati; assembly: GCA_944472155.2. Lineage (NCBI taxonomy): Eukaryota > Metazoa > Platyhelminthes > Trematoda > Strigeidida > Schistosomatidae > Trichobilharzia > Trichobilharzia szidati. The sequence continues at coordinate 167 of CALYDE020000142.1, forward strand.
CGATTCGAAGAAGGCCGAATCAGGCGTCTCTCTGAAAAAGCTGGCGTAGAATAATGCTCTTGTCCACATCAAGAGAAATAATAAGTTACTTCATCCTGGGGGGGGGGGGGAATGAAAAATGCACCGGATGCACAACGCCTCCAGCTACACCAGAACAAGCTGTATTCAAGAAAGGCAAATCATATGCTGACCAAATTGCAACTCTACGCATCGTGATCACAGAACAGAGCATAGAATGGCAGTCAGACCTATACCGCAACCTCCTTCATCGACTTCGAAAAGGCCTTCAGCAGGCAGTGTTGACCGAGAAGTAATTTTAAAAAGGCTTCAGCAATACGACGTAGAGTGCCCAAGTTTTCATCAATCTCACTCGATAATTAGTTATATGATAATGTCATGTGTCAGGTGATCCACAAATGGAAACTCAGGGAGGCGTCCGGAGTGAAAATATTAGTACAACAAGTTGATTGCCTAACTGCAGTGAACTGTATTATGCGTCAGACTATGATAAATGAGATAAGAAGACCCTAGGAGATCTGGTTCCCACGTGCGGATGGCTCATATTCAATCTCACACACACAAACTCGAAAATCTACAGGCGAGAACCAAGAAACTGGCTAAAGAAGCAGCCAGTGAAGACAGGACTCCACTCCAGGTGAACATAGAGAAGACAGAGGGGATGAAGGTAACCAGCTGACCAACAACAAAAACGCTGACAACCAGTGCCAATCAACATCAACGGGAGAGATTTGACAGAGGTGACTTCCTTCAATTATCTAGGCAGTCAGCGTTGTTTCAACTACAGGCAGTCGGTACGGATGAAAATGTCGAAACCAGACAGAATCAGAAATGCAATATACGCCTTCATCAAATTGAAACCAGTTTGGCAATCTGCTCTCACTCAGACAGCGTAAAGAACAAGATTCAGATTCTGTTCAACACTAATGTGAAGTCAGTCAGTCATTTCTTCTATACAGGTCAGCAACGTGTCCAGCGCGTCACGAAAAGTATTCCCAACAAGTCACTACAGACTTTTATCAACAGCGATCACCTTAGGTTGCTGGATTGACACTGAAGGTCAAATAGCCGGCTGATGGGCTGGCCAGAAAGAATTAGCAACAAGAAACTATGCGGTGAATGAAATCGCACATTAGCCACGCTATTGCCCTAGTCAAATCCCATTAGGAAGTGACGAGTAGCCCGTCGGTGCGAGAGTAACATGGGGGAGATCGTTTGGGTGGGAGGAAAAGATGAGAGATTATGGGTAATGTTGGAGTCAGCCAGCTGAAGAAGACATCACCAAGTAGAACAAAGGAGAGATGTGTTTTTGAAGCCATATGTTCCACTCAGAACCTAAAGGAGTGATAATGATACAATCAACCAACAAGAACGTGTGTCGTCAGATTATTCGACAGGTTTTCAGCGAATACACATATATAAGACGATTCATATTTTGTCAAAAGTGCCGTTTATCCACTGTGGCAGAGTAAACTAGTAAATCCATACCTTCATACTTTTTTTGTTTTTCATTCGAAATGTGTAGTAATTAAAAGGCGTATTTAAGATCTCTGATTATGCCACAGTATTATAATGTGCTATAAGATGTTTCCTTCCCACTTTAGGCGGTAAAAGGTCTTATTGAACATACCGAAACAATTTCTACAATGAACTGAACTGTCTCTCAATGATAACATCTACGAGTTGACTTGTAGGCACACACAAGTGACTCTACGAACGAATTCGTAGTGTATACAGATGAATTTGAAAATAGTGAGCATTGAAAACTTGAAAGTGTAGAAGCTGAGTTATGCCACAGAGTCTTAATTTTCGCATAAAGCATGTTAGATACAGTATTGTTTCATAAAATATTTGACAAATATAACAATCAGGAAATATCAGAAGAGAGACATAATCCAATACTGACTTGGTTTTCAGCTACAGTACACAACATGTTAAAAGAGTCATGGCAACAAAGAATGCAAGTTATATGGGAGAAAACGAGTCCACTGAAGGGTTACTCTTTTCATTCTCAATTGTAAATTATCTTGACAATAAAACGACTGTTTTCCTTTACCTACCTGGGAAGCATCTTTTCAACTGCAGGCGGACGGAACTGATGAGGATATGAAAGCAGCGAGGATCGGGAAAGCAAGACAAGCTTTCATTTCTCTAAAGTCTGTGTGGAGGTCGACAGCACTCAGCATTAAAAACAAGATGCGGATTTTCAACTCCAAATGTGAAGTCAGTGCTACTATACGGATCAGAGACTTGGCACGTCATAAAGAGCACTTCAAGCAAACTACAGACCTTCATCAACACCTGACTTCGCTCAGCACTTTTCTAGATCAGATCGCTGGCCAGAAAAGATCAGCAACAGGGATCTCTGACAATGAACGAAACAACTCAGCAGGAACCGATTGTGAAATAAATAAGCAGGAAGAAATGAAGGTGAATTGGCCATAATCTGAGAAAACAAACCATCAAGTGACATCACAAGACAGACATTCGAGTGGAAACCGAACGGGAAGTGGCGAGTCGGTCATCCAAAGGTGACTTGAAGGAGGTCATGTGAAGAGGTGATGAAGGGATTTTGACGGATTCGGAGCCAGGTGAAAACGTTTGCAGGGAACCGAACGCAATAGAGACGTGTGGCTGAAGCCCTATTTTCCTCTAGGAACTAAAGGAAACAATAATATAATAACAGATTCTATGGATGTGTCATTGGAATTATAAACGCGTTAGATAGCAATTACGTAACATAAAAGGCGTCATTCGTGTGTAAATTAAAAGAAAACTGTAACAACAGAAGGTGAGACACGGAAGTCAAGGTATATTTTCAATTGATCAAACCTCTGTTTATATATATACAGTTTATATTCTTTGACCAATCACTGAGCGTGTGATTTCAAGCGACATGAAATACTATGATCAAAGATACATAGTATGCTTTTGTTAATGCAGTATATAACCATGGGAAATGTATTCTGTCTGTAACATCAAATAGAATGTTCAAATAGATATATCGTATTCTGTTGCTAATGCCGAATTGAACTGTAGGAATATGTGAGAATAATATTCCCTTGGCACACATTGTCTATATCACACCACCACAAAACAAAGTAAGTAAAATGGCTTAAAGTGGTGTAACTGACAAGACAGAGAATAAGTAAACTAATATTCAAATACGGTCAAGTGATGGTCATTGTCGTTAGGATTAGAAATGTAATTGATGCTTTATGAAGGCTAGTGCATTGTTTACCTTCTCCTTGTTCATTTTCTAACTCAAATGTAAGTTGTATTTTCACTAACAACGACTTTATATATGAGAAGAAAATACTCCCACGTTGTTAACTCCTGTAATTAATCAATCAAAGTCCTACTAGCCAATACTTGAAAATCAGTGAGATGCACACTAGCGACTGGCCCTATGCATGTAGATAGTTACCTGGGGTTCTAGTGCGAAATCGTGACCAGTAGGGTATATCAGGGAGGGCATGAGGACAAATACTCGCCAGAGATGACATTGGCTAGTGGTCACGCTATGTCTTGAATTGGCAGAAGTTATAATTCATGGGCTGGTCATTGGATCGGGTCCCAGTGAGTGGCTGAATGGTCTAACAGCTAGCTTGCATTGAAACCAGAAGGTCCTGTGTTCGGTCCCCTGAGGTGGGTACGTACTGATGAAGATCCCCAAACTAGGCTGATGAAATAGTTATCCCGTATACCCAGTTTATTTTCACTTGGTTCTCTAACCGACGTCAGCTCATGGTGTAATCCTGCAACTAATCAGTCAAATCCTTACAAACCAGTACTTGGAAATCAATGAGATATATTGTATTCTTAATACAGTAGAAGTGTCATCAACATATCTTGACCATGTCTGTGGAGTAGGATTAAATGTACTGAGAGCTATATTTTCCAAAGTAACCCTAAAGACTCCCATTAAGATTTGTGGATATTGATCTTCCCCCTGCTATCCCTTCTGTTTTCCTAAATATTTTGCCCTACAGAAGTTAATTGGTGGTGGTGACTGGCAGTGGAATCCAGAATGCACATTTCGTTCTATTTGGGACTCGTCAGTTATCTGGAAGTACCTGCACTCCCCAGTGAGTGATAATGTTCCCACTGAGGCTTTAACCCAGTTCCCCTAGTTTCAAACACAAAAGCGTCGAAGAGTCTGGACAAGAAGCCGACACGTCAACCTGAGACCGAGTACTTCGGTTCAATCAATTGACGGAAAAATCTAAAATTGAATTAAATAATTAATGTGACCCGTTGCACAAGAGGTAGCTGTCGTGACCCAAGTGGTCTAGTTGATAAGGCTTTGGCATTTAAAACTATGAGCAATGGGTTTGAGCCTCGGTGGGAACATCATCATTCACTGGGAAATGCAGGTACATCCAGTGGATGACGAGTCCTGCATTTCACTGACAGTCACCATCCACCAATTAAATTCTAATTAAATGCTCAGAGATTGTCGAAGCATCTGCACAAGAAGTCGAAATGTCAACCTGAAATCGAGCACTCTGGTCCAATCAATCGACGGGAAAATCTAAAATTGGACTGAGTAATTTAGCCCTACAATTTGAAAACAGTAGACTTAAGACATGACTGAATTCCAAAAGTGGTAATAATGGAATTATATAAGGGAAGTTTGGAAACACCTTGATGTGATTGTCAGCGGCAATATTTTGTGCTCAAAACGTTGTCGTCAGTAAATATCAAGCTAAGATCCAGTTAATATATTTGACCACAGTGATGAATTTCTGTTATATGAATTGAAGTTTACAATTTCACAAAGGTAATTAGGTTGAAGACTTCAGGACTTCACGGTATTTTTAGTTTTCATTTATAATTTAATTTCTTAAAAAGTGTTCACTTTACAGTATACTGATAGCCAGATTAATATGAAGACATCATTTCTATTCAGTGACAGATGAACAGTACAGCTTGATAGCTGGAGGAGAAGCTCTACTATGGGGTCAATACATTGATGATGCAAATCTCTTCACTGAAACATGGTAAGTCTGTATAATGCAACATTATCAAATATTTCTTATATGGGTGGGTATAAACTGTATGAATGCCCATCATTCTTTCTCGGAAATAATAGTCCCTAAAATACACAATTAGATCAAATTATATTGAATTACTGGTGGATAATTTCAACAGGATACAATTATATATTCATTATAATAAAGCTTTTTTGTATTTCCAAATGAATGGAAAACAAAACGATATTGTTGTTTTTACTGACGTTTCGCTATTTAATGCTAATAGCTTTATCAAAGTATAATTAAAGCGGAATTTACAAAATTTCAGTATGTATTTAACAAAGAGTTAAGGGGTGAGAAAATAGACTTGGGCCAAGTTAAAAGGACATATTGAAAGTTAAAATACCAATGAAGATCACTAAACCAAATAACAAAGGTAATAGTACATCTGTTATGGTATCAAAATTATTATTATTATTGTTTCCTTTAATTCCTAGAGGAACATAGGGCTTCAGCCATGCATCTCCATTGCGTTCGGTTCTCTGCTAGAGTCTTCACCTGACTCCATGTCTGCCCACACGTTTTCATCTCCTCTTCACATGACCTCCTCCAAGTCACCCTCACACTGACGACCAACTCGCCGCTTCCCTTTCGGGTTCCACTCAAGCAATGGCTTGTCTAGTGATGTCACTTGATGGTTTCCTCAGAGTATGACCAGCCAATCCATCTCCATTTCTTCCTGCATATTTGTTTCACAATCGGTTCCTGCTGTGTTGGTTCGCTTCCAGAGATCTCTATTGCTGATCTTTCTGGCCGGCCATCTGATCTTGAGTATTGAGCGTAGACAACTGTTAATGAAGTTCTGTAGTTTGTTTGAGATGCTCTTTATGACGCGCCAAGTCTCTGGCACCCAATAGCAAAGGGTATACTACATCTGTTATTGTATGAAAATAAAGTTTAGTAACTTGATCATAGTTCGTTAGTCTCAGGTCATTTTTCGTTGTCAAGTTGGTCAATTGGTAAAGATAACAAAATCAAATGTAGATTGTTGGATTTGATCTGTGTTTAAAATTATAAAGGCAGCGTGTGCTTACACAGTGAACTTGCAAATCACATTCGTGTTGATTTTGTCACTTCATGGGGGAGGGAGGTGTTATAACCAAGTCAGATTCTGGTTTAATCCATCATTCCTATTCAGACAATTTGGATTCCACTTGATCTGAAGTGCTTCTGATGATATTAGACGTTCTTTGTGATTTCTGAAGTCTTTCTGGATGATGATTTCACCTTGATGTGATTGTCAGCGACAATATTATGTGCTCGAAACGTTGTCGTCAGTAAATATCAAGCTAAGATCCAGTTAATATATTTGACCACAGTGATGGATTTCTGTTATATGAATTGAAGTTTACAATTTCACAAAGGTAATTAGGTTGAAGACTTCAAGACTTCACAGTATTTCTTTTAGTTTTCACTTATAATTTAATTTCTTACAAAGTATTCAATTGACAGTATCATTTCTATTCAGCGACAGATGAACAGTACAGCTTGATAATCGGAGGAGAAGCTCTACTATGGGGTCAATACATTGATGACGCAAATCTCTTCACTGAAACATGGTAAGTCTGTATAATGCAACATCATCAAATATTTCTTATATGGGTGGGTATAAACTGTGTGAATACCTATCATTCTTTCTCGAAAATAATAGTCCCTAAAATACACACACTTAGATCAATATATATATTGAATTACTGGTGGATAATTTCAACACGATACAATTATATATTCATTACAATAAAGGTTTACTTGTATTTCCCAATGAATGAAAAACAAAACGATATTGTTGTTTTTACTGACGTTTCGCTATTTAATGCTAATAGCTTTATCAAAGTATTATTAAACCGGAATTTACAAAATCTCAGCATATATATAACAAAGAGTTCAGGGGTGAGAAAGTAGACTTAGGTCAATTTAATAGGATACATTGAAAGTCTTTAATAACAATGAAGATCACTAAACGAAATAACAAAGGTAATAGTACCTCTGTTATGGTATCAAAGTTTACCAACTTGATCATCGTTCGTCAGTCTGGGGTCATTTTTGCGTTATCAAGTTGGTCATTTGGTAAAGATAACAAAATCAAGTATAGATTGTTGGATTTGATCAGTGTTTAAAATTATAAAGGCAGTGTGTGTTTACATAGTGAACTTGCATATCACATTCGTGTTGATTTTGTCACTTCATGGGGCTGGGAGGTGTTGTAACCAGGTCAGATTCTGTTTTAGTCCATCATTCATTTTCAAGCAATTTGGATTCCACTTGATCTGAAGTGCTTCTGATGATATTAGACGTTCTTTGTGATTTCTGAAGTCTTTCTGGATGATGATTTCAATATTGTCAAAATCAATTTTGTGACCTGATTCTATTTTTCAAGGTTTTCCAGTTCAATTGGATTTCTCGGTTGTCGAACAGATGCTCTACGGTGTTCACTTCTTCTGATTTTGATTTCCCGAGATGTTTGTCCGATGTATATTGCATCACATTCCAAACATTTTCTTCTATAGACACAATTGGATAGAGAATCTCTAGGGATCTGGTCTTTCATATGGACAAGGTTGTTTCGTAGTGTGTCTGTTGTTTTAAAGAAAAGTCTAATGTCGAGCTCATAGAGTACTCTTCTGATATCATCTGGCGTCTCTACTCTATATGGAATGACAACTGTCGAGGTTCATGTATTCGGAATGCGTTTTCGGCCATATTTAATGTCTGTGTTGATTTTGTTGATGAAGTTCCTTGGGTAGTTGTTTTGATTGGGAGTTTCAGTAATGTTTGATATTTCTTTTTCTTTCTCATCCTTTATCAGAGAGTGTGCTCGTCTAAGATATATATATATACTTGTATATTGACACTGATAAAAAGAAATATTGCGTCACTGAAATTTCCATGGATAGAGCTTTCTGTCCCACTAACTGTATAATAATTAAGAGGGGAAAAACATCCTCTGACTGATGTCAGCCAGTAATAAAACCTCTGACCAATCAAATCTCTCGGCAAACTGAAACGAACACAGTCAATCAGATACTCACTAATGACTGGCTCTATACTAGAAGCTACCTGGAGTTCTATTTAGACATCGTGACCAGAAAGATGATCCATCAAGTCACTCAAGCGAACGGTCACACACCTATGTCACTGGCTGGTCACTGCGCTATATGTATATCTCAAAAGTGGTAGAAGTTTGAGTACATAGGCCATTGGATAGGGTGGTGGTAGTAAGTGAATGGTCTAACAGATTGCCTTGTGAGCGGAAGGTCTTGGGTTCGAATTCCGGTGTGTGTGTGTGTGTACTTCTAAAGTGACCCAAACTACAAATAAACACCTAAGCAGTACTCCCTGGATTTTCAGTAGTCCTCTAATTGATGTCAGCTCGTTATCAAAAGACTGAATACTGAGCGAAGAATAGTCATTTCGATAACTTCCTCTTCATCAAGTTCTACAATAATATTCATCCATAATGATAATAATAGAATTAAAAGAAACAAAGAATTCAGTGAAGAAAATTCTCTTTCTGACTATTTCATCTTCATAGTTGTATGATAGACAATAACAATCAGTTTCCTTCTGCATGTGTGTGTTGAAGTTTGACAGTGAGTGGAAATACTAAAGTACTATAATAATACTGGTGTACTGACAGAAAGGATACTTATTCAAACTACCAAAGAAAGGAGACTCAAGTCAATGCAAGAACTGGCGCGGAATTATGCTCCTGTCCATCCCAAGCAAAATACTAAGCCGCATCATCCTGGAGAGAATCAAACATGCCAACCTGGATGAAAAACTTCGACCGGAACAGGCTGGATTCAGGAGGAACAAGTCATGTATTGATCAGATCGTCACATTACGGATCATCATTGAACAAAGCTTGGAATTGCAGTCACCTCTCTATCTCGACAGCATTCGACAGCGTCGATCGAGAGGAGATTTGGAAACTACTTCGCTACTACGGGGTGCCACCAACAATTATACATCTCATCCAACAGCTGTACGACAATGCTGCATGCCAAGTAATCCACAACAGGAAATTTACGGAATCCTTCGAAGTGAGGACAGGAGTAAGACAAGCTGGCTGCCTACTATCGCCAATGATTTTCCTGATTGCAGTAGACTGGATAATGCGACAAACAGCGGGCAATGAGGAAACAGGCATAAAATGGACGCACACAAAAAAGAACTTGGAGGATCTTGACTTCGTCGATGATATATGTCTGATTTCCTACAAACTACAAGATATGCAAGCGAAAAGCAACAAGTTAGCAGAAGAAGCATCAAAGATAGGACTTCAGGTGAACATAGAGAAAACGGAGGTAATCAAGATTCCTGGACAAGAACAACAACAACAGACAACAATCAGCATAAATGGGAGGAACCTGAAAGGAACAACCTCTTTTACCTACCTGGGAAGCATCGTTTCAACTACAGGCAAACGGAACTGACGAGGATATCAAAGCAAGAATCGGGAAAGCAAGACAAGCTTTCACTACTCTCAAGTCTGTGTGGAGGTCAACAACACTCAGCATCAAAAATAAGATCCGGATTTTCAACTCCAATATGAGTGAAGTCAGTGCTATACTATACGGATCAGAGACTTGCACAGCGCGTCATAAAGAGCATCTCAAACAAACTACAGACCTTCATTAACAGTTGTCTTCGCTCAATACTCAAGATCAGATGGCCGGCCAGAAAGCATCAGCAACAGGGATCTCTGGGAGTGAACCAACACAGCAGGAACCGATTGTGAAAAAAATAGGCAGGAAGAAATGCAGGTGGATTGGCTGGCCATACTCTGAGGAAACCATCAAGTGACATCACTAGACAAGCCATAGCTCGAGTTGAACTCGAAAGGGAAGCGGCGAGTTGGTCGTCAGTTTGAGGGTGACTTGGAGGAGGTCATGTGAAGAGGAGATGAAAACGTGTTGGCAGACATTGAGCCAGGTGAAGACTCTAGCAGAGAACCGAACGCATTGGAGACGCACGGCTGAAGCCCTATGTTCCTCTAGGAATTAAAGGATACAATAATAATAATACTGGATTATGCGTCACAATTGATCAGTTAGACAAGTGTGAAATGGATGATCGGAAAATAAAGTACGTTCGGAAATGTGAACATGTGAATTTAATATGATGGAGACGACATAGGATGAGTGAAATGTTGTCACAAGAGTAGTAGACAAGATAAAATGTTTGTTAGAATATGATAACATAAAATCAAGACCGTGGTAACGAAAAAGATCGTACAAACTGTTTTTGTGCACACAAAATTCTGGCTTAATGTTATGTATTGCCAAAGCCTCTGCTATACAAAACAAATGCACTGGTGTCCATTTCGGCACACTTTATCGGCACTTTGTAGACTATATTGAACGATGTGTCAGATGTTGCGTGGTCATGTTGCAATATGGATGAATTATTACCTCCACATTCTCCTTCGCTCAGCGAAATTAGGAGGTGCTCTCGAATGCGGCGGGATATGTTTCTCGACGAACGTCCTATGTAGCTAGCTCCGCAAAAGTACCTCACTCTCAGTGTCACCCCTAAATTCCCAGTTAAGGTGCAACACTTTTTTGACCACCTAGTCCCTCTCTGCATTTTTTCCACGTAATTTGCTATCGGCCACTACGAAGCGAAATGGATACCCGTTCTCTATGAAGGCTTTTTTTCAACTGTTTGAGTTCATCACCAACAATATCTTCACACGTGTGTTGAGAGAGAAAAGATCAGATTCAATTTTATATCTTTGGGACCAAAGCTGTAAAAAAATCTGGTCAGTTTACCTGTCCACGTCGATGTTCGTTCTGTAAGCAGCTCTTTTCAAAGACATGTCAGCTCTCCTTGTGAGTAGCACATCAATATATATATTAATGATGACTGCTCATGACCAATGTTCATGTTAAATTCTACTCATATTGTTTGTAAACTTCACACGATGAACGATAATATCAAAAATATGGAGAGAAAATAGGGAAGAAGGCTACATGTGAGTATGTGTCAGTGTGTAAGTTGATGTTCAAGTTTAAATAAGAAAACAAGTTAATTAATGAGGGGTAAAGGAATTTATATATACAGGATAGAAGGTCATATCTAAAAGGGTGATGTAATACAGTATTTAAGAATTCATAGATTCCACATCAGGTCATTGTCCTTTTTCCTTTGATCACAAAGCACCGACTGGTTTGAACAAATTGCTCCAACTTCTGCTGTTTTCAGTATTCGGTAGTTAGAGGATCTTGCTTTTTACTTGGCATGTGATATATATGATGGAAAAAGATCCTTGAATGCCTGTGTCAGCCAGGAGATCTAAAATCCAATTGTTGATAGTTTATTATTATTATTATTATTATTGTTCCCTTGGGTTCCTAGTGGAACATAGGGCTTCAACTGCACGTCTCCACTTGCTTCTCTATTCTGCTGTACTTTTCACTTGCATCCATGTTAGTCCATACTGTTTCAACTCTTCTTCACACGATCTCCTCCATGTCACCCTTGGACGTCCCACTCGCCACTTCCCTTTCGGGTTCCACTCGAGCTATGGCCTGACGCGCGATGTCACCCAGCGGCCTCCTCAGCGAGTGTCCAATCCATCTCCACTTTCTCCTGCATATTTGTTGGGCGATTGGCTCTTGTTTTGTTTGTTCCCATAGTTTCTTGTTGGTGATTCTTTCCGGCGGCCATCTGATCTTGAGTATAGAACGAAGACAGTTGTTGATAAAGGTCTGCAACAGGCTGTTGGAAATATTCTTTGTGACCTGCCAAGTTTCTGATCCATCCGTATAGAAGAACTGACTGACTTGACGTTTGTATTGAAAATCCGAATTTTGTTGTTGATGCAGGCTGAGTGACGAAGATTTCCAGATTGGTTTCAGGTTGATGAATGTGTTTCTCGCCTTCCCGATTCTCGATTTGACATCCTCGTCCGTTCCTCCTGTAGTTGAGACAATGCTCCCTAGATAAGTGAATGAAGTAACCTCTTTCAAATCCCTCCCGTTGATGGTGATTGGCGGTGGATTTTGCAGCCAGATTGATAAGTGTTCCTCTGCGCGAAACATCAAGTTCCTAGAGTGATAGCTGATATAATATTATTAGAATTTTGAATATATTTGTGCGTTGAAGTTTTAGTAGCAATTTGTTAGGTTTTGGGGGGTGGACCGCCTCCCTCTATCCGGCTTGGGACCGGCTAGAATACTAGTGACCTAGTAATCTAGGCAAGGTTAGTTGATATAATACGTGACACAAAAATCAGCCGCTCACCCACTAAAGTTACATTGGCGAATGATGATTTAGTGTTCATACAAGCCATAGTATAACCTTTGTTGTTACTATCTTTTCCATTGTGTCTACGAACTTGAACATGTATTTTTCACCTTATTTTATCAGGTGTTTTTATATCAAGGTACCAGAATAGGTCTTAAGAGTAACCGAGGAGTATATAATTCCATATTAATTTGTTTATTAGATATATCACTTACAGCGAAAGAGTATTATTTACTGGATGACAAGGTATCGAACACAATTTATTGTTGTTCATAATCATATCAGGAATTATAATCACACGACTTCGAAACTTGAGTTTTGTAGTTTTCTTTATTCCTTCCTACTCGTCGTCATAAGAGTAGTAGAATTTTCCAGATGTCCTTCTGGACAGGTGTGGAATCATTCCTATTACACGTATTCTCCTCAGTTGATTCGAGAAACAAAGCCTCAGTCAGTTATCAATCTCTCTCTCGACCCTGCTATACTCGACTTTAAAACTGTCATCTTATCCCATCCCATCCTATTGTATGGTTGTGTGTAATTGCATGTGGTGTAGTGCTATAGCTGAACTAACTAATCTTCAGATTTCTTATCTTATATTCGAGTCAACTAATCTAGATTTTGCTAGGTTTTGTGCTCGGCTAGTGTGACTGATTGATCCCGGCCCACTAAACAGTACCATTTAGAGCATAAGACAGGAAAGGTGACATATAAGAGAAGATTTAAAACACTAGCGTTTACAGGAAACCTTCATACCCAAACAAATATTGTGATTTCAGATCATCACACCCGGTGTCATTAAAAATAAGATATGTGAAATCTTTAATTAACAGGCCACAAACACCAAGTAATACCAAGGAAAATGTAATACTTGAAGTGAGGTATATAAAAGAAGCTTT
>CALYDE020000143.1:0-13441 GCA_944472155.2 Trichobilharzia szidati
GGGATCTTTATTTGACCTAAACTTGTGCATGTACGAAGTGTGCTTAGTGGATGCGGGCGAACTAGACTGTTCCTACATTCATGCAAAGGGGGAGCCAGCACTAGCGGTTTAGGAGTGTTAGCATCCCTACCAGCTGTTTTTTCAACGCTGACAGGGACGCAGGGGATAAAAAATGATTGGGACCTTGTGAAGACCATGGTCTATTATTCCACCTATTGTTAGGTACTAGTGGTGTCCTTTTAAGGGTTTCGAATGTACTGCTTTGTGGGTTAGTTCCCAGCAGACTTGTACCGTATATCCGATCAAAATTTATTAGCGTGCCATACTGTGAATGCCCTGAGTTGTTGGTGGTCGAGTTCTGACTATTGTCACTTGTACTCTTGAGGGTGGCATTGTTTTGGCGTTGGTTATCAGTGTAGGCCATGGTGCTATTTCGCACGTTGTGGGTGCCAATACTATTGACCGTGGGGAATGTGGGCTTACTTATACTGCCATTGTTGTTGTTGGCATGATTTGGGGTCATATTCTTCTCTTTTTTACCAATGGACTTATGGCTAGGAGAGGAAAGGGTCAACTTTCGGGGGATTTTGACTTTTTTTCTTGGATTATTTAGTGACATGTCTAAATCTACGGTGGTAGATGGTATAGTTTTATTGGCTATTTGATTACAGTTTAGCGGCCTTTCGGTTGGTGTCGCTCTCTGAGAAGATAATTCTGTGTGGTTAGAGAGGGGTGGTGCGGTGGATTCTACGGTGTCTCTCAAAGGGTTAGGTATAATTGCTGCTTGCAATGTCCTATTGTTTATTCCACAATTAGACTCAGTGTGATAATTATATACGCGCCTTTCTATGACGGTCTTGTCCACCGCAACCTTTATTAGTTTGTAATTTCTGGCTTGCGATAGGGTGTGTTGGGAGTGGATGAATTTTCTGGCCTCAGCCGGTGTTTCGAATTGAAAACGAATAGGACAACACTTGTCATGTTGACTCTTCTTCAGCCTGTAGCACTTAGTCTTGGAGTTGGGCATTTTCGCCTCACTAAGTAGGATGCGCTGTACCTTTTTTAGTGCCTCATTATCCGGAACGTTGTAGACAATAGCATTTAATTTAGCATCTAGTCGTTTTGTTACTTCTGTAGTAACAAAGTTAATCAGGTTATCCACCTTAGATATCGATTCACTGTCAAGTTTGTTAAGGTCTACAGTTTTCATGAGAATAGTTAAAGGTGTCAGTTCACAGACCTGCAGTCTGATATCACTGATCTGACCTGATAAATTGGAGATTTTGGTATTGGTATCGGAAATTCCAGGATCTACTGACTTATTGTTTTTTAAGTCCCTTAACTCGGCCTTAAGTTCTCCTATAGACAACTTTAGAAGTTCTATTTGAGAAGATAGTACTGAAACAGAGCTTGAAGGCTGGAGCTCTTCGATAAGCACATAAGGTGTAGGGAGGGTTTCTGTATGAGCAGAGGGTACTGAATTTTTGGGAGTAGTGCTAATACTAGCTGTCAGTATAGTTTTATCCTCAGTTTCAGCTCGACGCTTACGACATACAAGTGAGTTTTGTGGCTCACTATAACCATTTGTAGGATGTATGTTGCTTGATGTAGCAATCAACGACTTAAAATTAGTCATCAGTTTTACAGGGGATTGAGTTCGCTGCTTTTTACTTTGGTTAACCATAACTATTTGATATGAGAGTTAATAGTTATAGGTATGGAAGTAGTAGAGGACTTGTGCAAGGATTACAACAAGATAAATTTTATGTAACGAATCACGCAAAAATGTAACGCAAACGTTGGACGTACCGCTACGAAGTGTGCACTGCCACTTCCGTCAAGTAGCAATGCAACCCATACTCCTACTTCACAACAAATAACTTACAGGAACTACAGTAAGGCAGACTGGACTCTAGTGAAATCAATGCTAAGATCCTCAGAATGGAGAGAGTACTTCTATACTGATAACCTCTCTAAAGCTCTAGACATCTTTTACTATAACTCCAACACATGCATAGATGCTGTCATCCCATGTCAAACACTAAAGTTTTCTCCACATATAAAGGCATTTATAAAGCCAAAGTATCGCAGGTACGTTTGCGTTACACTTTAGCTGGATTCGCTATATATTTCTATTTTTCTGTGAGACTCACACTAGTGTTTCTCCAGTTCCATAAATTTAACCAATAACTCTTTCACTAATAAGTTATGGTTAGTCATATAAAAAAGCCACGAACTCAGTCACCTGTCAACGTGATGACTAATAGTACAAATATGCTCGCAACAACGAGCAGCACAACTCCCACGAAGTATGGAAATGAGGTGCACAGCTTACCAATACGCCGCAAGCGTCGAGCTGCCGGTTCACTACCATCTACTGTGGCTGAAACTGAGGGCGAAAACTTGCTGACAAACAGCGGTAACATCGCTTCTACAAACTCAGCACTTGGTCCTGACATAAACCACTTCACTTCACCCTATATACGTGCCACAAAACTTCATATACCAAGTCCAGCTTCAACACTTACTTCAGAAATAGAACGACTAAAGCTGTCTGTAGAAGAACTGAAGACTGAGATGCGGGACATAAGGTGTAGAAAAGTTATGAATGCAGGATTTTCAGAAAATTTGGCCAACTTATCTGAACTATCAACACAGGTTGGTGATATAAAATCACAGGTCTGTGAACTTGCCCCTCTGAACATCTTGACTAAGACCATAAACCCTGGCGAACTTGACACAGAATCAGTAACTAAGGTAGACACCTTGATAAACTTCCTCACAACAGAGGTTATCAGAAGACTATGTACTAAACTAAGTGTGATTGTCTATAACATACCGGATAATGAGGGGTTGAAAAAAGGGTTCAAAGTATCTTACTTAGAGTGGCGAAAATGCCTAACTCCCAAACAGTGTCACGGACTCATAAAGAGTCAGCACGACCACTGCTGCCTTATACGCCTACGGATTGAAGCACAAAGTGAGTTTAATAAATTCACCAATTCACAACCTATCCTATTACAGGACACGAGCTACAAAAAAATAAAAGTAATAGCAGACGAGATAGTGGTTGAAAGGCGTGCTTACAATCACCTCATTAAGCCTAATGGTAGGAAGGGCAAGTTACCGAAAGAAATATACCCACGGCCAGTATGTTAGAACTCATAGCCCCCCCTTTCAAATCTCGCAGTAGTAGCCCCACAGAACATGACACCAACGGAAGGACTGGTGAATTATGAACTTACTTCTAAATTAGACCCTCTACCATCGATCTAGACATTTCTCTGGATAATCCTATGACAGAAGTCAATGCCTCTTGTAGGTCGACAACATACTCTCTTAGCCATAGCGTGAGAGTTCAAATGGAATTTGGTAATAAAACATGCCGAAATACACCACTCGTAACGAAAAATCCCCTGCATTCTCAAACTCCTGAGAAGAATCCACGCTGTAAGGTAAGTAATATACAAAATTTTAACTAACAACCACATTTAAAGCAGAATTAAGGCCATAAGGTCCACGGAAAATAACTACAGAACATACTCGTATACTAAGCCAGGTCACACTAAAGATCACACCAGTGGCTGGTGTAACAAAACCATCACGCAAAAGGGTACAAGTGGCAACACTCAGAGCTCAGCCTCCAACCACTCTGGGTCTTCAACGTATAACACACATAATTTGACAGAATATACGGCACAAGTATGCTGGGAATTAAGCCGCAGTCAAGCAATGCGTATAACGAAACCCATGCAAAGACACTTAGAGTGTCTACAAACAATAGGCATGGGCATCACAAGGCATCAATGATTTTTATCCACTACATCCCTGTCAGTGCTGACCAAACAAGTGGTGGCGATGTTAACTCTTCTGAACCCATATCACTAATGTCAGTTCCCTCTCGGAAAGAAAGCAGACAGTCTAGAGCACGTACATTTATTAATCACATTCAATGCTTATACAAGCATAGGTCAAACAAAAACTCCTACCCAAGTCTCCAACCTACCGAAGCCTACAACTACCTCATCCCATAATAAAACTCATTATTCAGTGAACAAAATAGATGGTAACTAGATAGACATAGGTAAACATGATTATTATAATTATATTATTGTTCCCTTGGGTTCCTAGTGGAACATAGGGAGGGCTTCAACTGCACGTCTCCACTTGCTTCTGTCTTCTGTTGCACTTTTCACCTGCAACCATGTTAGACAATACTGTTTCAACTCTTCTTCACACGATCTCCTCCATGTCAACCTTGGACGTCCCACTCGCCGCTTCCCTTTCGGCTTCCACTGGAGCTATGGCCTGACGCGCGATGTCACCCAGCGGCCTCCTCAGCGAGTGTCCAATCCATCTACACTTTCTCCTACATATTTGTTGAGCGATTGGTTCTTGTTTTGTTTGTTTGTTCCCATAGTTTCTTGTTGGTGATTCTTTCCGGCCATCTAATCTTCAGTATGATGCTAGCGAAGACAGTTGTTGTTGTTGATAAAGGTCTGCAACAGGCTGTTGGAAATATTCTTTGTGACACACTGGCCAAGTTTCTCATCCGCACGTATAGAAGAACTGACTGACTTGACGTCGTTTGTATTGAAAATCCGAATTTTGTTGTTGAGTGTTGCTGAGTGACGAAGATTTCCAGATTGGTTTCAGGTTGATGAATGTGTTTTTCGCCTTCCCGATTCTCGATTTGACATCCTCGTCCGTTCCTCCTCCTGTAGTTGAGACAATGCTCCCTAGATAAGTGAATGAAGTAACATCTTTCAAATCCCTCCCGTTGGCGCTGGTGATTGGCGTTGGATGTTGCTGCTGTTGTTGTTGGTTGGTTGGTTATTTTCATAACCTCCGTCTTGTCTATGTTCACCTGGAGTCCTGTCTTTGCTGCTTGTTCGACCAGTTTGTCGGTTTTTGCTTGTAAGTCTTCGATTTTGTGTGACATCAAACATAAATCATCCACGCGCGAAATTCAGGTCTTCTAGGTTCTTCACGTCGGTCCAGGATACCCGTGTTTTCTCGTTTCCCACTGTTGTCTGACACATAATCCAGTCCACCACAATTAGGAATATCATTGGTGATAATAATAAGCACCCTTGTCTGACTCCTGTGTTTACTCCAAACGCCTCGCTGAGTTTTCTGTTGTGGATCACTTGACATGTGCCGGTGAACACTAATTGTATCACAAGGTTGTTATGCCATACGGAACCCATGGAGGCCGAACCACACATGGGCCCGACCAACGAGCTTAAATACTTCAAATACTACTTCGACTCTCAACTTTACTTAATCTTTATTAATTCTGGATCTATCCCAAACAAACTACCGATGATTAGGGCACACACGCTAGTATATAAACTACCAATAATTAGATAAACATCGAAAGGTATTCACATTTTCGATCTTACAGGAACGGTGGTAAGGGAGAAGGCTGCCTAATGTTCTTCCTGAACACACTTACTGTATTACAGCTAGAAAATAGGGAACTCAATGACATGCACGATACCCTATCGGACAACGTACACTTCAAAAGTGCTACACTACTAATAGGATGTATCTACAGAGCGCCTGGTACCTTTAGTGATTACGAGACACAACTTATAAATGTACTGGAGTAAGTATCCACTCTTCCATACGAGCATAAGATCAGGTGTGGATACTTCAACCTACCCAAAATCAACTGGGATTTATTAACATGCCTAACTAAATATGACAAGTTCTTAGGTACACTCAACATTTTCGGCTGGAAACAAACTGTCACTATCCCTACGAGAGGTGACAATGCACTAGACTTAATATTCTGTCACGATATAAGCCCCGTCTCAATCTTAGTGGGTTCTAAGTTTTCAGGTAGTGACCACAAAACACTGTTGTGTACACTGAAACTCCCTCTGAGTAGGAGTGCAGCTTATACCTCCACTTCACACCAAATATTACATGAGAACTACAGTAAGGCAAACTGAGCATTCATAGAGTCAATGCTGAGATCCCCTGAATGGGGTTAGTACTTCACTTCACTTACTGAGAGATCTGAGCATCTTCTAAAAGAACTGCGATTCCACTCCAAGCACTAAAAGTTTCCCCACATAGAAAGTCATTTATAAAACCAAGTTTTATACGAAACTGAAGAGACTCTCGTCAAGTTGCTTCGAACACCACGACTTCGGCACACTAGGTTTAATACCAAACGCCCTTAGATCCATCACACAAGCTCAATATTTGCGTATGAGTAATGAAGAAGGCATCGCACTAGTCAGGCCCTCTAGGGTGTATGCTCTCACGGAAATCTTAAAGAAGCGAATGAACCGCAGAAATCACAGCACTTCTCTCCTCATAGACAAAGGTAGGCTATGCGCTGATTCTGCAGACGTGTGTGAATTATTCAACAAAACATTTGCAGCTAACTACATTAAGCATAGAGTCCTGTTACTCGGTATACACCCTACTACTAATATGAAACAACTTCCCTCCTTACCCACAACAAAACAAATTAGTACCGTTGAATTCACTTATGCTAAAATTAAACAAATCAGTAGAACCTTCAAAAGCTCGAAAGGTTTTGGCATGACGGTATATCACCGTATTTCAATAAATACGGTGGCTCTGGCATTCCCTTACTACGGCTTAAAATCTTCACAATGTCCTTGGAAACTCAAACTTACACGAATATATTGAAAACAACATTTATTATACCTAAACACAAATGTAGTCCGAAAACAGATGTCAGTAACTACAGGCCGATCAATATCACACCTATCGCATCAAGAATTATGGAGAAACTAGTTAAAGATAATCCAATCAAGCATATGCTTAGCTGCAGCATTATAAGTCCGAACCAATATGGATTCCTAAAATCCAGATGTTGTTTAACTTACCACTTAGACTTCTTTAACTTTGTGATCGGCAGCCGTGATAGACGACAACCAGTACTTGTCATCTACTTTGACATTTATAAAGCGTTTCACTCATGTCTGTAACTTCCAAACCTAGCCCTATCACCTCCGGAGTAGTTCAAGGTAGTGTCATCGAGCCCTTCCTATTCACGTTTTATATCAACGACATGTGCGCGTGCTTCTCACATGGGAGACCATTCATCCTCACAGATGACCTGAAAGCAGCTTATACATTCCAATGTGATGACCTAGGGTACTTCCAGAATGTTGTGCAGAAAGAATTAGATAAAGTGACTGCTTTGTCACCTATATGGAATCTACAATTCAATCCGAACAAATGTGGTTGGATCTGCTTCGGCGCATCCCCAGTCGACATGAAATTAACGCTTCAATCTGCTAACCCAACCAGACTTCAAAGTGTCGTTGACTTAGGCCTGAGATACTCTAGTGACCTAACATTCTCTGAGCAAGTGGCATCACAGACTCGAAAGTCGAGGATGCTTTCAGGAT
This sequence comes from Trichobilharzia szidati, assembly GCA_944472155.2. Lineage (NCBI taxonomy): Eukaryota > Metazoa > Platyhelminthes > Trematoda > Strigeidida > Schistosomatidae > Trichobilharzia > Trichobilharzia szidati. Next base: position 7,401 of record CALYDE020000143.1, read on the forward strand.
GCATACTTTGGAACTTTCACGACTATGAAGCAAAGCTAATCCTATGCAAAACATGTGTAAGGCCACTACTAGGATACTGTCCATTTGTTATTAACAGCACTCGCACACATGACAAGCTAAGGATGGAAAGTATCCAACGATATTTTACCTCAAAACTACTTGGCTACGATTGTAAGAAGGACTACATCTCACGGTGCATGATTCTACAGCTTGACCCACTCTGGACAAGACGACTAATTATAAACCTAGTATTCTTCTATAAGGTCCTACACAAAATATCAGTCTCAGACAATAAGGGCATACAATTCGCACGGGAAGGCTCCTACGATCTGCGTAACCAAACTTGCACAGTAATAATACTATATTTGTTCCTATCTATGTGGGACACACCAGTAAAAGCCTTTATATCAACACCCCGCGAAAACTTCTTCGCAGTCATGTATTATAGCGTATGGAACAACCTGCCCCTAGAAGTCAGAACTTGCATCTCGGCTGCAAGTTTCAAACGCTCTCTGTGCAGACTGTTTCACTCTACTGGTTGTATGAATGAACTATTTATTCCTAGAACGAATCAATTAATAGTTTACTAAAGTACCTAAAAAAAGCGCATAAATTCCCTAATTGCTCTATAAACGATAAATAGACTACTCGCATAGATGCATAAAATGACTGAGTAGAAAAAAATATATGGGTTTACTAGACGGTAATGTACAAGGAATACAAACATAAAGGTCCTATCCGTGTCCACATACTTATTCTTTCTTCTCTGGTACATTACTTCTCACATCTTCTCTTCTGTTTGCCTTGGAGTGAAAGTTGCACAGATCGACAGTAAGGCTGAAGTTGAACAGGACATGGGGCCACTTACTTATTTTTATTTCCTTTAACTCCTAGAGGAACATAGGGCCTCAGCCGAGAGTCTCCACTGCTAGAGTTTTCACCTGGCTACAAGTCCGCCCAAATGCCTTCATCTTCTCTCCACATGATCTCCTCCATTCCATGTCACCCTCGCATTGACGACCAACTCGCCGCTTCCCTTTCGGGTTCCACTCGAGCAATGACTTGTCTAGAGATGTCACTTGACGGTTTGTTCTCTCAGAGTATGGCCACAATCCAATCCACCTAGATTTCTTCCTGCTTATTTGTTGCACAATCGGTTCCTGCTGTGTTGGTTCGCTCATTGCCAGATATATACGTTGCTGATCTTTTCTGGCCGACCATCTGATCTTCAGTGGTATTGAGAGAAGACAATTAGCTGTTGATGAAGGTCTGTATTTTGTTTGAGGTACTCCTTATGACACGCTGGCCAAATCTCTGATCCATAAACTGAGTAGCACTGATTGACTTCACATTGGGGCTGAAAATCCGGATCTTATTTTCTTGCTGGATGCTGAGTGTTGTCTGTTGACCTCCACACAGACTTGAGAGTAATGAAGGCTTGTCTTGCTTTTCCGATCCTCGCTGCTTTGATATACTCGTCAGTTCCGCCCGTAGTTGAAACGATGCTTCCCAGGTAGTTGGATAGGTGAAGGAGGTTGTTTCTTTCAGGCTCCTCCCATTTTTGCTGCTGTTGGTTGTGTTGCCCAGGAATATTCATCACCTCCGTTTTTTCTATGTTCACCTGAAGTCCCTCATATCTTTGATGCTTCTTCTGCCAACTTGTTGCTTCTCACTTGCATATCTTCCAGTTTGTGGGAAACCAGACATATATCATCGGAGAAGTCCAGATCCCCCAAGTTTTCTGTGTGAGTCCATTTTATGCCTGTTTCCTCATTGCCCGCTGTTTGTCGCATTATCCAATCTACTGAAATCAGGAAAATCATTGGCGATAGTAGGCAGCCAGCTTGTCTTCCTTGACTTACTCCTGTCTTTACTTCTTCGAAGGATTTCGTAAGTTTCCCGTTGTGGATTACTTGGCATGCAGCATTGTCGTACAGCTGTTGGATGAGATGTGTTAATGTCGATGGCACCCCGTAGTAGCGAAGTAGTTTCCAAATCACCTCTCTATCGACGCTGTCAAAGGCCTTTTCAAAGTCAATGAAGTTGAGATAGAGAGGTGACTGCCATTCCAAGCTTTGTTCAATGATGATCCGTAATGTGGCGATCTGATCAATGCATGACTTGTTTCTCCTGAATCTAGCCTGTTCCGATCGAAGTTTCTCATCTAGGGCATGTTTGATTCTCTCCAGGATGATGCGGCTTAGTATTATGCTTGGGATGGACAGGAGCATAATTCCGCGCCAGTTCTTGCATTGACTTAGGTCTCCTTTCTTTGGTATCCTTTCTTCCAATCCTCGGGTACTTCGCCTTCTTTCCACACCTTCTCCAGTAGTGGCGTCATCAGGTCCGCTGTTGTCTCTGGGTCCGTTTTCAATGCTTCTGCTGGGATTCCATCTGGTCCTGCTGCTTTTCCAGCTTTAAGCATCTTGATTGCCTTCAGGACTTCTGATTTCGTCTCGGGGTTGGTGTTCACTGGTAGCTCTGTCTCCGTTGTTGGTATTGCTTGGCGCGTTGTAGGTGGTGGTCGATTTAGGAGTCTTTTGAAGTGTTCAGCCCAGTGTTTCCTTTGCCCCACTTCTTTGGTGAGTGACTTTCCATTGTCATCCTTCACCGGCTTGATTTGTGTCAAACGTTTGCCCTATAGGTACCTAGTAGTTTGGTAGAGTGTTACGAGGTCTCCTTTGCCTGCAGCTTGTTCTGCCTCACTTACCATGGTTTCATAGTACTTTCTTTTCTCTTCTCTGGCACTCTTCTTTACTCTTTTGTTCAGTGTCTTGTAGCTTGCGTTCAAATTCTGTTTTTGTTGCTCATCGGTGCACTGGAGAATCTTTTGTTTCACCATCCCTCTCTCTTCTATCAGTCTCCAAGTGTCCGTAGTGAGCCATTGTTTGTCCTGTCTCTTCTTCCTGCCTAGAACTTCCATGCATGTTTGACTCCATACTGTCTTCAAGTTGTTCCAGTGCTTTTCGACGCTGACCTCTTCGCCAGTGTTGATTTGTGTCTCGGCTTTGTCTTTTATACTTGCAGAGAAGATGTCCTTTGTGTCCTGGTCCTTCAGTTTTTGAGTGTTGAACTTGGCTTGCGGTCTATCTGCAGCTACTGATTCTCTGAAAGCTTTTAATTTGATTTGGATTGTCCCTTGTACGAGATAGTGGTCTGAGCCAATGTCTGCTGCTCTTCTTACTTTTGTATCCAGTAGGCTGCGCCTCCACTTCCTTGAGATTGAGATGAAGTCGATTTGGTTTTTGGTTCGCTCATCTGGTGACACCCATGTAGCCTTGTGGATATCCTTGTGTTTGTATACGCTGCCACCAATCACTAGTTCATTGAAGGCGCAGAAATCGGCGAGCAGATCTCCATTTTCATTCATCTCTGAGAGCTTCTCTACCCATGATGAGTTGTCTCCCTGTGTTGGCTGGTCCCAGTTTGGCGTTCATGTCTCCCATTAGTATTTTAATGTCGCCGACTGGAGTATTGTCCATTGTTGCCTATAGTTGTCTGTGGAATTCTTCTTTCTTTTCGATGTCTGCGTTGTTTGTGGGTGCATAGCATTATATAACTGACACTTTCCTTCCTTTGGAGTTGAATCTAGCGGTCATTATCCTGGTTGAGATCGCCTCCCATTGCATTAGGGCCTTCGTTTCCGTTAGTGATATCGTGATAGCCACGCCCTCGGTGTGCATGTGATTGTCCTCTGGGTGACCGGATTAGATCGCTGACTCTCCCGTTGACAATTTGGTGAGTCCATTCCCGTTCCATCTGCTTTCACATATCCCCCCCATTTCGTTTGCGATTTGGGCAGCTTTGCCAATCTCGTATGTGGTGGGGACATTCCGTGGCACAAGGCGAGTCATCGTGCCGAAGTTTCTGTAGCAACTTTGTTGACAGAGTGGGATTGCTAGCCTCATGGCTGAGATGGGCAGAGAGAAAATTTTAATGTTGCGTGACCGCAGATGCCAAGGTACAACTGCTTGTGGCCGGTCACACGCGGCCTGGTTTTGTTTGTTGTTTTTCATTTGGCGTGTCTCAGTAGCACATTTATCACTTCTGCCCTGTGACACAGCAGCAGGAAGCGCGGTCGTTGTTAATCCGGGCCCCGACCGATCCGGCATGATATTTTGTGAGTTTGTTTGAGTCATAGTATTGGATTGGGTAGCTGCTTTTTGTCTAACCGCTATCCAAACAACTTTTCTGGCATGGTAGGACCTACAGGAACATAAGTTCCAGCCAGCGTGGCTTGTTGGGTCACTGTGATATGCAAGCCCGACCACCACGTCAAGGTAGCAGCTATCGGTCGAGAATCTTTTGAATTATACGAATAAAAATCAAATAATTAGAAAGAGTTTACTCGTACCTAAGCAGAAAATATTTAATTGACTCAATTCAATTCCTATACAGCACCATATGCTCTTTTAGTTTTTTCACCTTATTATCTATTATAATACTTTGACACCCACTCTACCCACAGCTCCGACCTTGTGTCTACTCGTGCATCTTACCTATTCTTCTTTGCTCTTCACCCCTGCTTATTCTCTCCTGGATTGCTTAAAAAAGACTGTTACACTTCGTAGAACTCTGAAGACTGTCAGTCAGTAGGGCGAGTGGTATCCAATTGGGCCATATTGTCGACATTGTCATTGATAGGCACTTGATGTCGTGCAAAAAATTCGCTAAAGGAATTTTGTCAGACTCTGAGCACCCACCGCAGCACCCACTGCTCCAACCTTGTGTCTCCTCCTCAGGTAAAACAAGAGGTCTTTTCAGAAGACTTCATGCACGTACGTCTAAGTATAAAAATTCCACTATACCATATTTGACGGCACGTACTTTATGTGATGAAAATAGTGTTAGGCATGAACTAACTAACTAACTAACCTTCTTTGCACTACTAAATAAACCATTTTCTCTACCCTTACAAAATCAACCTTTATTGTTATTGTACTTTGTATATTTATAATCCTCTAAATTTTTGTTTTTATCTTTATTTATTTTCTCATAATTGTGAACATCATTTAAGCTGTGTTATAACTGTTAATTTTGTTGTTCCCCTCAACATGCTGCTATGTCAACAGAACATTAGATTCAATGCCTCTATAACATGCTAAAATTTCCAAATTGAATTGACAATACTGTTTGAAACAAACTCACTGTTATTAATAATAATAATAATAATGTATTTCATATAAATTTACAAATTTACATGAAAATGCATGCCATTTTTACAGGCACGATCAAGTATGATATAATATCAAATCGTAGATTGTCTACAAGTTAATCGTATTTCAACTGTTAAATATTCGATACATATAATACACTCATTTTCTGAATTAGGCCGTATAGTTATTGAATTGTACAGTTGTCCTCCAGGTTGAGCGGGAAAATCGACTTCGTTCCGTTTTCATCCCGTGGTTGTAGGCATACGATAACCAACCGATATTGAGGTAAGTACACCTTTTACAAGGGATTGGAATCTGTTTTAGAAAAATTAAAGTGCTGAGGTGAATCATTAAATTGTAATGAAATAGGTAAGTGCAAGTATCATTAATAAATGCATTAATAAAGGAAACACCCTAGGGTAACAACATTCATTTGCAATGTAAAATGCTACAGATATATCACAAACTATCATGATATCCACTTTTGGTTTTAATACAATTATCCTCATGCCAGTTGTTTTTATTTTATACCTTTTTGTGCATTTAGTGCACAACCGTACCCTTCAGAGAGTAGGAGTATAATAAGTAATGAAGAACTATAAGATTTTAAGTTTAATGGAGTAAAATGAGGATCAAGTAAAGACGTTGTCAGAAAATAAATGAGATAAGACATTGTGGAGTGGTATGAAAAGATCTGACGATAGACAGCAAGTTAATTTATAAGATGCCCCATAAATCTGAGCAGATCCCACATGGTCGCATCTCAACAATAGGCTGGGTGAATGGTATATATTTAAAGGTAGAAGCATGATCTGTCAAGGCGTTCATTGTTATCTTTTTCAAGATAAAGATTTAAGCCCTCATAAAAACCAGAAATATCTCGAG
>CALYDE020000144.1:0-13534 GCA_944472155.2 Trichobilharzia szidati
TAGGAGGCATGACTGTCGTTTTTGAATACTACAAATGTGTCATCGACAATAGGAAGTTGTTTGATCGATTGCATGCTTCAACTTTGTTTTCTCAAGGTTTGACATGAAGATATCTGCTAGAACAGGGCTAAGTGGACTGCCCATGGCTACGCCATCTATTTGTCGGTAAAGAGTGTTATCAAACTGGAATTGTACATCCATGGTACACGCCTACTGCTAAGGAAACACCAAACCTTCAGTCAGGGAATTTCTAGAATCCCGGTACACAGATGGATCAATGATTAACAGACACAGCATCATTAATCAAATATATCAGCTAAAAATGTATAAACCACAAGACCAAAAAAAGTCAAATACAAAGTCAACAAAAATAATCAATAAAGATGTAAAAATCAACAACCAATCACGATCGAGTTTGTGAGGAGAAACAGTTCCATCATTTATGGAGAATTCAAATAACTTCCATTCCAAATTGAAGTTTGTGCTGGAAATGCAGTCTGGAAGGGTAATGAGAGCTACGTAAGTCAAACACCCAGCTCAGAGAATGTTAGTGGGTGTCATAAAGTGCGAAGTCCGAATAACCGGTTATCCCACTAACTGACACCTCATTAAATAAACGACTAAAGAAGACAATCTTTTTAGAAAATTCTGACCTTTAAGAAACTGTAGCGGCAACAAATTCCCCAAAATTATTGACTGCAGCACTCATCACTGAACATTGGATGCTTACCCTCGCTGTTTAAGTCGACTTGTTTAACTGAAGGCTTCCGGTCAAGCATCCACGCCATTTGGTACTCCGTCGTGTCACGTTCGTGCACGATCCCTAGCCAGCTAAGCAATCATCTCACACTCCAATTTGGTCCCGAAAAATATCTCGCAATTCGGACGATCAATTTGGTGTTTTGCTTTGTCTTTGGTCTACGTTGAACGAATACTATAGAATCGTGGGTATTAGATCTTGCTTTACTATACTTTGTAGTATCCGTGAACGTCAATACCGTCAGCCTCTAAAAAGCTTATACCTTATTTAAGTTTATTTTAGCTCGTATCATTGAGTGAAAATTTTGGAACGACTGCTGGGCCACTGTAAAGATAAATAATTTACACATGAATGTACTCTTCGTTTCCATCTTGTTTAAATGAGTAGTCAACAGAGCTCAGGACTCTGAAAAGGATTCTTACTGTGAATGTCAATCTTGAACGCTTCACATCGTAAAAGCCATTGAAGCTTACATTACCAAAATCACACACACTGTTTCTTCTCCTAACAAACTTCTCTCTCTGAATGCTGAGCTTAATCACTCCGAATGTCAGGTTGTTAATTTCACTTTCAGACGCAAGGGTGACTTACATGACCTGATAATTTCGCACGGTTTCATTTTCATAGATAGCACTGAAGTTGAAACTAAATTGAATGTTAAATACCTTGAACTCTGTGTATTTCCTCTTGTATTTTATGGTCTTTTCACATCATGTTTGTTCCCATAGAAATATTGCTGCTACATTTATATTTGAAATGTGACTGTAGTTTCTGAAATTTTTTTCTCTTCACGTTCCCCAGTGGAACATAGGGCTTCAAGCTAGTGGCTTGAAGTTTCTGTAGCAGTGTTTATTTTTACAGGATGAGGTTGCTAGCCTCATACCCAACCTTTCCTCTTCACCAGCATTATTTCTGGCTTAGCGAGGTAAAGGAGTGCGTCTGTGGCCGGGGATCAAACCCCGGACCATGTGCATGGTCGGCGAGCATCCTAACCGCTATGCCACCAACGCACACCTCACAATGAAATTAATATCCGGAAATCATAAATACGGACTACCAGACATTGTATAAAGGCTGGATTTCGTGATACAGTAATCTGAATATATCTATCTGGTGTTAGAAGTGGTGACCTTTGAGTTTGAATCTGTATCAACAGATCAATCTTAAGTTGAGTGAAGTCACATTTATCTGATGCAGCACAACTCCTGAATTCAAACCACAGAGTCATACGATTTCTCCCTTTCGGCAGTACACACCTTCACGTCACGAATCCAATTCATTGATCATGCAGCCATTGGGATGGGATCCAACGAACTAACTGAGTTGTTTATTGCGTCAGTATTATTATATCCACGCATAAGTCTAACTGGTCATATCAACTGTCAACGAGATCATATCAATTGGTAACAAGTTCACAACATTAATAGACAGAAGACAAGTAGTTCAACGAAGAGTCTCTTTTTGACGGCGAATTCATTTTCATAGCTGTACAATCGCAAATATATATGGTTGTTTTGTACGTGTGTGTACATTAAATTTGTCAAACAAAAATACAATTAGTAAGTTCCGATGAATTGGATGTTGATATAAGAGAGTAGTAACAAAAGTGATGAGTTGTCACAAGCGATTGTTAAAGAAGAATTACGTAATAACATGAATAGTTTAATGAAAGAGTTGTACTCAGGGCGTACATGGAAACAAAATATACGGAATTACACAAGGGTTTTGAGTAGAAAAATAAGCATGCAAACAAAAGTTAAGTTATTACGTAACTCTTCTTTAACAATCGTTTGTGACAACTCATCACTTTTGTTACTACTCTCTTATATCAACATCCAATTCATCGGAACTTACTAATTGTATTTTTCTTTGACAAATTTAATGTACACACACGTACAAAACAACCATATATATTTGCGATTGTACAGCTATGAAAATGAATTCGCCGTCAAAAAGAGACTCTTCGTTGAACTACTTGTCTTCTGTCTATTAATGTTGTGAACTTGTTACCAATTGATATGATCTCGTTGACAGTTGATATGACCAGTTAGACTTATGCGTGGATATAATAATACTGACGCAATAAACAACTCAGTTAGTTCGTTGGATCCCATCCCAATGGCTGCATGATCAATGAATTGGATTCGTGACATGAAGGTGCGTACTGCCGAAAGGGAGAAAATGTATGATTCTGTCATTTGAATTCAGGAGTTGTGCTGCATCAGATAAATGTGACTTCACGCAACTGAAGATTGATCTGTTGATACAGATTCAAACTCAGAGGCCATCATTTCTAACACCATATAGATATATTCAGATTACTGTATCACGAAATCCAGCCTTTATACAATGTCTGGTAGTCTGCATTTATGATTTCCGGATGGTAATTTCATTGTGAGGTGTGCGTTGGTGGCATAGCGGTTAGGATGCTCGCCGACCATGCACATGGTCCGGGGTTTGATCCCCGGCCACAGACGCACTCCTTTACCTCGCTAAGCCAGAAATAATGCTGGTGAAGAGGAAAGGTTGGGTATGAGGCTAGCAACCTCATCCTGTAAAAATAAACACTGCTACAGAAACTTCAAGCCACTAGCTTGAAGCCTTATGTTCCACTGGGGAACGTGAAGAGAAAAAAATTTCAGAAACTACAGTCACATTACAAATATAAGTGCAGCAGCAATATTTCTATGGGAAAAAACATGATGTGGAAAGACCATAAAATACAAGAGGAAATACACAGAGTTCAAGGTATTTAACATCCAATTTAGTTACAATTTCAGTGCTATCTATGATAGTGAAACCGTGCGAAATTATCAGGTCATATAAGTCACTCTTGCGTCTGAAAGTGAAATTTACAACCTGACGTTTGGAGGGATTAAGCTCAACATTCAGAGAGGGAGAAGTTTGTTACGAGAAGAAAGAGTATGTGTGATTTTAGTGATGTAGGCTTCAATGGGTTTTATGATGTGAAGCGTTCAGGATTGACATTCTCAGTAAGAACCCTTTTCAGAGTCCTGAGCTCTGTTGGCTACTCATTTAAACAAGATGGAAACGAAGAGCACATTCATGTGTAAATTATTTATCTTTACAGTGGCCCAGCAGTCGTTCCAAAATTTTCACTCAATGATACGAGATAAAATAAATTAAAATAAAGTATGAGTTTTTTAGAGGCTGACGGTATTGACGTTCACGGATAGTACGAAGTATACTAACGCAAGATCTAATACCAACAACTTCTGTAGTATTCGTTCTGCGTAGACTAAAGACAAAGCAAAACATGATATTTGATCGTCTGAATTGCGAGATATATTTCTGGACCAAATCGGAGTGCGAGATGATTGCTTAGCTGGCTAGGGATCGTGCACGAACGTGACACGACGGAGTACCAAATGGCGTGGATGCTTGACCGGAAGCCTTCAGTTAAACAAGTCGACTTAAACAGTGAGGGTCAGCATCCAATGTTCAGTGATAAGTGCTGTGGTCAATAATTTTGGGGAATTATTTATCGCTACAGTTTCTTAAAGGTCAGAATTTTCTAAAAAAAGATTGTCTTCTTTAGTCGTTTATTTAATGAGGTGTCAGTTAGTGGGATAACCGGTTATTCGGACTTCGCACTTTATGACACCCACTAACATTAGTTACGTAGCTCTCATTACCCTTCCAGACAACATTTCCAGCGCAAACTTCAATTTGAAATGGAAGTTATTTAAATTCTCCATAAATGATGGAGCTATTTCTCCTCACAAACTCGATAGTGACTGGTTATTGATTTACATCTTTATTGATCATTTTTGTTGACTTTGTATTTGACCATTTTGGTCTTGTGGTTTATGCCTTTTTAGCTGATATATTTGATCAATAATGCTTTGTCTGTTAATCATTGATCCAACTGAGCACCAGACTTCTAGAAATTCACTGACTGAAGGTTTGCTGTTTCCACTGTTTGAAATTGCTAGGTCTCTTCAGTCAAACTGGTGTCCATAATTGTGTACATTCATAGATGTGAAAGATTTCATGTCGTGTCGTCTATGTTCTTGGCTTCAGAGTTGAAGAAGACGCCTACTTTGACCATTCTAGTATTTATTACAACTTATTGTGTAGATGGTATTGATCTTGTCTACTTTTTCTGTTGTATCTGTATAGTACTGAATGAGGTGATTATGTTCGCTTATGGCCTATGTCTGTTTCACAATTGGTTTCAGTATTTTAGTCGCTATTTCAGAGATATTCTTTCTATATTGTAGAATGAATATTTTTATGGTTTTTGAGGCTGGTTTTTTGTTGGTATTTCGATTTGAGTTTAAACATTTTTTGATAAAATTAATAAGGTATTCATTGTTCTTAAAGATAGTTTATAAGTATTTCTTTTCTATTCTTCTCAGGACTGCTGTGTTTTAGCACTTTTGAATAGCGTTTGTACACAGTTTCTTTTGTGTGCTGTTGGCTCATCACTTTTATGTTTGAGTTTCTGGTTTGTATGTAAGTTGATTTCATGTACACTAGTGTGTTTATTCACTTGAATAACACATCTAAGAAAGGAACTGTGCTGTCTGATTCTTCTTCTCTTCGCTATTCAGTGTCTTCAGATACGATGCTGATTAATTCCTCGGTGTATTCTAAATCACTTCATCTAGTTACGATTAATGTGTTCTCTTTTCTAGGCTTTGCAGAACATCCTCAGCAATTAGTACGGATAGGAAAGATCCCATTGGTGTTCCTTTTATCTCATATTGAAACGTCAGAAGGCAAGGGTCAGGCAACAGATCGTTTATTGAGAAAATCAAGAGATATTTATAGATTTCTATATACATTATTATTAGCGTTATTGTTAGCAGAGAAGCAACATCTTCTGATTGGTTGTTTTCTTGCTGAAGGTTATTCTGTACTGCTTGTGACCTTTTCTTAGAAAGTTAAGCCATATATCTGCGAATCGTATTTGCACACGTTACGTGTGCTGTGATTGGTTGATGAGTTCCTCAAGGGTGAGCTCTGTTCATGTTTTTTCTCATGGCCCCTGATTCGGGACGTAGCATTGACGTGAACTGCTGTCTACAACTTTTAGCTTGCAGCTAGCTCTCACCACAATATGAACTGTGATCAAGATTTGACTGAATAGTTCCAAATATAATTAGGTGCCAAGTGAGAAGTAGACATGTAAACAATCAAACCTAAACTATGCATTCAAAAGAAGTTCGTACAGACATTATCTCTCCCGTGGCCCATTAAGACCTAACCAACTGATGACTTCTCCACCACCCATTACTTATATTTTCAACCCCTCACTTATCATCCCTTAATCTTATCGCATCTTCATTAAAACGTACTTTATTTACTCCCCCTACAATCTAGCATTACTTAATAGTTTGGGATCGCGCTAAATCACGAATGGGTAGAAGTGAGAATTCATGAGCCATTGAATCGGGTCCCAGTGGCTGAATGGTATACGAGCTTGCCTTGTAACCGGAAGGTCCTGGGTTCGAATCCCAGTGGGTGCATACTGTCGATGATTCCCAAACTAGGAAGAAACAGCAGCTGTCCAGTACTCCCTGGTTTTCATTGGTTCTCTAACTGATAACAATCCGTGATCACCTCGTAAAAAATTAATAGGTTCATTTACTTTTATTAGTCTTTATCGACTACTTCCACCTGAACAGTTGTTTGTTTAGTCATGCTGTTTTTCATTATTCGTCTTATCACAGATCGCCTCACATTTTCATCCCTATTATTAAACCAATCATGTTGTTTTGTCTATAGGATAATACGATGGTGAATATAAATTGTGTAATTAGTCATAATAGTAGTTATGATAATAATAATAGCAGTGATAATAAAAATGGTCTTATCAATAATAAGGATGAAAAAGTGAGGCAATCTGTGATAACAAGAATAATGAAAAACGGCATGATTAAACAAACAACTGTTCAGGTGGAAGTAGTCGATAAAGGCTAGTAAAAACAAACGAACCGATTAAGTAATGTTGGATTGTAAGGGAAGGAAATGAAACACGTTTATTATGAAGATAAGATTAAGGGATGATAAGAAAGGGGTTGAAAATATAAACAAAGGGTGGTGTAGAAGTCATTAGTTGCTTATGTCTTAATAGGCCAAGGGAGGGATAATGGCTGTACGAACTTTTTTTGAATACATAGTTTAGGTTTAATAGTTCGAATGCCTATCGCCTCAGCTGTGTGCAGTAAACGAATACGAAGTCTATTGGAAAGATTCGGTGGGATACGATAAATTACTTTGAAGGCTTTCGTTTTCTCGATTACATGACCACTATCAATGAAGTGTGACAGAATTGAGCTACGAACTGTTTTTGTCTGTCCTTTGCCAAACCACGATGGGAGATGTTCACTAACACGTCGGCTAAACTGTCTGGTAGTACGCCCATTATAACTGTCACCACAGCTGCAGTTGAATTGATAAATGCACATAGATGTGGTAAAACTATCAAGCTTATCCTTATTATTGACAGGACCATTATTACTACTATTACTATTATTATGACGAATCGCACAATTTATATTCACTATCTTATTATCCTATAGACAAAACACCATGATTGGTTTATATTTGAATTTTTATTTGTAAAGTTATGTAGGTATATTAGAGTTAATTAAGCCTGATGAGATCTAATTCAAAGCAGAATTCTGTTCACCTAAATGTGCTGTTCGAAATTTATATTTATAAAATCTCAGCGAAATTGAAATGAGTGATTCCAACGTTTCGTTAGACAAACTGGTTCGAACTTCTTCAGGCAAATCAATCAAAATAAGATAATAAAGGTGTTTATATACAAAAAGGACACCTCTTGTCTTTAGAAACGTTGTCCAATTATATGAGTCATGAAACAGGTGTCAAAAAAATATAATAAACAAAATTTTTTGAACTACTACTGGCGGCCTACTTGAATCAGTGGGCTAACTGAATTTCAATCCGAGTCAACGATGCATCTTATTTTCTTTAGTTCTCGTTGTTATAATCATCATTCAGACTCTGTGATGTTCGTCAAATGTACTCATACACATTTTTAATTGGTTTGAAACCTACTGTCTGTCTGTCTGTTTTCGACATAGAACTTTGCACCGATGTGTGGCAGTTCAAGTCGCCACACTCCATGTAGCACACAAAGCAAGAGAAGAAAGTAGAAGAAATGCATAATAGAGACAGTAAACAGAGGTGTGAGACAAAGGAATAGTAATAACGAAGAACAAAACAGTTTCATTGGAAATCATAAGTCACAAGGAGTGGATGCATCTGCACCACTGAGAACGATTTTGAGCCATGTCACCAATTGTTTCCAACCATTGGTTTTTACCATCCCGAGGACCCCAACCAGGAAGTCTACATCTTCCTACGTGGCTTAGACTAACTGTTGTGGATTTCATTGACTGGTGCCATGTTTTCATTTGACCACCGCTAGCTCTTTTCCAGCCTGGCCCTATATCAGCTAACATTGCCCATTGTCGAGGAAGGCGATGACTAGGCATACGTAACACATGTCCTAACCATCTCAATCAGCGTAATTTCACAGCTTCGTCGATTGATTTCCCCTCCTTACCTAGAACTCTACGCTACTCATCACCTTATTATACCACTTCACACGGGAGATAGAACGCAGGCACCTATGATCGAAGACAGCTAATCTTTTTATGTCTTCCACTCTCAATGGCCAGGTCTCACAGCCATAAAGGAGGACGGAGCGGACTGATGAGCAGTACACACGCCCTTTGGTCGATAGCCGGTGGGATATCGCGTCTACGCCAGAGACGGCGTAAACTGGCATATGCGAAACTAGCCCTCTGTATCCGTACTGAGATTTCGTCAGAGATCAACCCGTTGTGGCTGATGGTACTTCCCAAATAAGTGAAGTGGTCAACGTGCTTCACCTACTATTGCTAAAATCTGGGGGACGAAAGAAAAATGCTATAAAGGATTATTTTATTCTTCAGATCTAACATCACTGAGTCACATGATGTACTGGAGATGGCTGTTTTACTTGAAACTCCTGGATGAAGAGAAAATATTATGCCATAAACTACGCTGAAAATTATGCATATTGTGTAAACTTATTGTGCATAATAAAGCTACTGTTATTATTATTATTACCATTATTATTATTAAAATTTGATTACATACTCACGCTTATCATTCTACTTTTGTTAAACACTGTAAACAATGTGTATTTGGCATCAGAATTTTAGTGATTACGTTCGACTAAAGGTTATGGTTAGAGGTACCTGATTATGAAAAATATACATGTACATGTGGTATACACTGGTGTGTGTGTGTGCGTGCATGTGGCAACAATTGTAAATCATTTGTTAACGTTTCCATAAAAAGATTTAGACAATCGGGAATTTAGATTAAATGTGATAAATTAGTGAGACGTAACCATTTTTTATTTATTAATCAGGACTTGTCATACATCAGCTAAAATCTCAGCTTCACGCCTGTTCAAACTTTTGGGATTTACTCATATATGTAGAGGTTCTGCAGTCAATCTTCCTTTATATGAACCTTGGTCCTAACATCAAAGTCAACACTGTGTCCCATTTCTATCGAGTGTAGTGCAATCGTTTATCTGTATTCTAGTTTCTTCAAATCTGTAGGGTTTTTTGGGACTACCTTTAGACATGAATTGGTGAATGGTGACTAACAGTGAAATCCAGGACAATAATAATATTAATAGCTTTATTCCAAACAGTATTTGTGGTACAGGTATGGAATTTTCAGCGTGCATTACAGTATTGTATCTAATTACCTCATAAATTTTATAAGATTTTAAAAATAAAAAGCAACAACAAAAAGAAAAAAGATAAATAAAAGAAATAAAAAAGAACAGCATTGCATTCACATATTTAAACAATGCACCACAGGATATGAAATATAAAATTAGTGTGTAATAGAATATGTGAGCATCAATATAATAGTAACAAAGAAAGCAGAACAAAAGCTAATGGGAACTATTTGTTAGAGTGCCGCAGTAAGGTGATCGTGTCATGCCTAACAGTTTTCTCATCACATAACAGCTGTGCCAGATAAGGTATTGTGGAGTTTTTATACTTGGTAGTTCTGGCATATAGCTTCCTATAGTTGCTTCTAGTTCTACCAGATGAAATGCAAGGAGAGAGCTGCGTATGGAGAGGGTGTTCGGGGTCTGACAATATAGAATTCGCTAGTTTCTTACATGACATTATATGTCTATCCACAATAGTGTTAACCGGTTGGTTTAACGAAATCCCACTTCCCCTACTAACAGCTTTTAGTGCCCTATGCAGCGAAGCAAAGTCTTTCTTAAGTAGTCCAGGGAAGATTAATGGGGAGCAGTAAAGAGGGATGGGTAGAATACAGGAATTGACAAACTGAGAAAGCTGTTGCTGCTCTATTTTGACTGAACTAGGATGCACGTATATCTTAGTACTTCTTCGCGTTTATATTTGTGTCCTAACGTTGTGATTACTCGACATCCACAACGTAATTAAAAAGGCACTTGCGAAGGAATACGACAGTGTATTATTGCAGCAATCAAAATTCAAAAATCGAGCGAGTACAAAAAGTATCAATTGTTAACATGCATGATTTAGAGTAATAAACAAATGAAAGTACAATTACACAATGAAAGTATAGTACGATTATGAGTAATAAAACGGGTCACTACAATAGCCCCTCCGTAGAATGCAGGTAAATGAAGTTTACCTGTATTCGGAATGATATTGTAAATTACAATTACAGAAGAAATATATACGAGTTTGTGGTATGAAAACCGAATTGAGGATTTTAAGTTTTTGAGGTTTGATAATATAACTGTATATATGCAAAAATGTTAACAACTTCGAAACGAACCGAAATATTTAGAAAGTTGTGCAAAATGTAACAATAAAACCAGAAAAATTATTAGAATAATAATGGGGTTGTTATTGTAAAGAGTTACAGAATAGATTTATATCTTAACATACAGTTAATAGTACCGTAATAAGGTAGTATGGAAATGAATTAGAAATAAATTGTCTGTACAAATCTTTGTGGCCAATGTACTCGTCTGCCTGATCTTGTGATTCTTTCTGTTTTGTTAGACGGAATATCATCAGATTTTGAATCTTGAAAGCAGGAATCATTTTGTGGCGTAATTTTAGGTGATGTTGATGACTTGGGTAAACATTCAGTCACCTCTATTTCCATGAAAGCTGGTTTTACTCGATCGATGCTTACAATCTCGTGTTTTCCTCCGCGTTCGACAGTGATGATTTTGCTTGTTCTGCTTATTACTTTGAATGGTCCGTCATAAGGTGGTTGAAGTGGTTTCCTTACACCGTCGTGTCGTATGAAAACATGCGTGCAATTTTCTAGTTTTTCAGGCATGTACGCTTGGTTGAGCTGATGTCGCGGTGGGTGATATCTTAAAAGACTCATATGCTGTCTCAGTTGTTGTACAAAAGTAGTTTCGTCAGTTGGAACTTCAGTGGCTGGGTTGAAATATTCTCCAGGTAGTCGTAAAGTAGTTCCATAAACTAATTCTGCTGGACAACATTTGATATCTTGTTTTATTGTCGAACGTATTCCAAGAAGTACGAGAGGTAATTTATCGCTCCACTTATCATCGTCCTTCACTGCCATCAATGATGCTTTCAGTTGACGATGAAATCTCTCCACTAAGCCGTTTGAACTGGGATGATATGCCGTAGTACGTATACGTTTGATTCCCAGTAGTTCTGTGAGTTGTTGGAATAAATGGCTTTCGAATTGGGAACCTCTGTCTGTAGTAATAATGGTGGGCACTCCGAAGTTGGAAATCCAATTTTGTACGATGCTCTTTGCAACGGTTTCAGCAGAAATATCAGGTAAGGGACAAGCTACTGGCCATCTCGTAAATCTGTCAATACACGTTAAAATGTACGTAAAGCCATTAGATGGTGGTAATGGTCCAACGATGTCAATGTGTATGTGTTGGAACCTACCATCAGGTTCTGGAAACTGTCCATTAGGCGAAAATGTATGTCGTTGTACTTTTGACTTTTGGCAGGCTAAACATGATTTGGCCCACTGTTTAATCTCCCGATTCATATTCGGCCATACATATCGGTCACTTATCAGTTTAACTGTTGCTCGGATGCCAGGGTGAGAAATGCCATGTACTTTGGAAAAAACTGATCTTCGCATTTCTAGTGGGACAAAAGGGCGCGGTTTACCTTTGGAAACATCACACGTAATAATTAGTCCTTCATCAAGCATAACATCTTGCAAACGTAAGGAAGTACTCGTGCTATTTTTTATTCTTTTCAGATCCTCGTCCATAGTTTGCAGTCTAGCCATATTTTTAAGATCAAATTGGTCTTTTTCTAAGGTATTTATATGGATGCGGGATAACGCATCTGCTACCTCGTTTTTATGTCCTTTTATGAATCTAATATCTGAAGTGAACTGAGAAATGAACTCGAGGTGTCTGAGTTCTCTTGGCGAGTACTTATCGTGCTTTGCATTCATGGCCTTGGTTAGTGGTTTGTGGTCTGTGTAGATGGTAAACGGTATTCCTTCTACCATATGACGAAAATGTTTAACAGCAAGATAGACTGCTAGTAATTCTCTACTGAATGCACTATATCTTGATTGAGTGGCGTCTAGACGTTTGGAGAAAAAGGAGAGAGGTTGCCATTTCCCAGCAGAAAATTGTTGAAGAACTGCACCGACGGCGACATCTGATGCATCTGTCATAATCGCTATAGGAGCGTTGACGTCACGACGTACTAGTAAAGTTTCTGAGCTTAGAGTTTGTTTCAGCTTTTCAAATGCCTCGATTGCTGAAGTACTCATGTGCAGCGATTTTGCATGACCTTTTAGTAAATCTGTCAGAGGTTGGGCCAGCTGTGCACAGTGAGGAATGAAACGGCGATAAAAATTGACGAGACCAAGAAATCTGCGTAACTTTTTGAAGGAATCTGGAATCGGGTACTCTTTTATGACTTGCAGCTGTTCTGCTATTGGTCGAATGCCTTGATTGTCTACCTGATGTCCCAAAAATTTTATAGTTTTCTTACCGAATTCACATTTACTTGGTTTAATGACAATTCCATATTCGGCTAAACGTTTAAAGAGTGTTTCTAAGTGATGTTGGTGCTCCTCAGGGGATTTACTTGCAACCAGTATATCATCGATATAAGCGTAAGTGAATGGGAGGCCGTGCAATACCTGGTCAATGAATCTCTGAAATGTTTGAGCTGCGTTAGTCAAGCCAAATGGTAGGCGGACGAACTCGAATAAGCCAAAAGGAGTGGTCACCGCCGTTTTGGGGATGTCCTTGGGCTCGACCGGTATATGGTAGTATGCACGAACGAGGTCAATTTTGGAAAATATCTGAGCACCTGCCATGTTATGGAAAAAATCGTGGATGTGCGGAATTGGGTATCTATCTGCTATCGTCTGCTTATTTAAAGCTCGGTAATCTGCACATGGTCGTATCTCTGTTGAGTTTTTCTTTGGTACCATATGCAGTGGTGATGACCACGGGCTGTTTGACGGTCGTATTATTCCTAGATCTAATAATCTGTTGAATTCTGCTTTTGCTATTTGCATTTTAGCTGGATCTAGACGACGTGGTTTTGCTGAGACCGGTGGACCTTTAGTTACAATATGGTGTGTAACGTTGTGCTTGAGAGAGGCTGTGGAGTAATCGCTCTGTGTCAGTTCAGGAAATTTCTTTAGCAAAATATCGTACCTGGATAATTGATCTGTTGTGGCTACCATCAAGCGAATACTCTCGACATCTGTGTAGAT
>CALYDE020000145.1:0-13582 GCA_944472155.2 Trichobilharzia szidati
ATGCATACTTTTCGTAAACCAACTAAGTAAAACAATGAAAATATGTAAACCCTCTCTCAGGTTATTTAAGGTACTATAGAGATCCTTTTTGGATAAACGATGTTAAAAATCTTTAATAGACTGAATAAGAAGGTTTAACTACATTCAATTTTGGTGTGCATTTTGAGTTAGCAAAGTCAAGAATACGTACTGATGTTTAAGTTTTTTCGTACTCTGTAATCTTCTTTTAACGGAAAGAAGATTTTTCTTCTTTTTACCTGCATAATACCAGCCCCCTCTTGAAATGGAAAAATAGGAGACTATAAAATCGCTACGAGTTTAAATGCCCTTTTAAACATCACAAACGATTTGCCCCTAATGCTTATACAATTAATAATTTATTCTCACTAATTATCCATGACGAATGCCGGTTTAAAAACATTATCGCTGCCATAAACCATAAAATATGTCGTCCGTATATTCGCAGCTATCAGCTGTTAACCAAATTTATAAAACAAAGTTACAAGTGAAATAATAACAATTAAAGCAGTGTTGATAAACTCTCTTCACAAAGGTGAAAACATTTTGCAAATTCAATCTTTTTAATTGTCAGCACCACTGAAAAACTTCCATCTCTAATTTAATAAGTCCAGTAAATAATTTGCACTTGTTTAGTCAACAGCCCGTTGCTTTTGACATAGAAAAGGACAGAAGTGCAGTTATTGAAGTGATTGAAAGTATGAATGACCCATGCGCCATCATCCAAATGTTCCAGCCTGTAAGAATCATGTGTCAATCGTTACGAGAAACGCGGGGCAAATTAAACATTATGTTAAATGACGTACATTTGTATGGAAAAACGAGACAACTTTTGCTAACATGTATAAGCAGACGATTTTCATATATATAACAAAAAATATCCTTTCTTTGAAGCTCAGTGATAATTAGCTTACAATAATAATGTATTATCATTTTTGTACATGAGGTAGCATTAAATGTTTAAATTGGTCTCAGCCCAGAGTGGAAGACTGCAGCATCAAAAATGGAAACCAACCAAAAACAAAAACGATTAATACCAACTAAGTCAAAAGGAGATGTGCAACCATTAAAACTGTGAAATACAGAGCAGGATAAAAGTTGGCAATTACAAAGTTGGGACGTTAAAAAGGTATGAGTATTGCAAATGGACTGAAAACGGAAGGATTTTCGGATCAATTATTTCGCTACAGTACTCGATTCGAGTTTAATTAATTCATTGACAGTATAAAATTTAAATGAACTAGTGAGAGAGTTTTGCTTCAGCGAAACAGGGAGTTAAAAAAACCATCCAACTTGGGTGCACTGAAACAATGACTGCTGGATTCCCCGAGTTTTATCTTAGCTTAACCTGTTATATTTGAAAGGTGGCCAAACAACATGTCTATAACTGAAATTCAGCCGTCATAGTTTGGTGTTGTGGTATCTTACATTTTAGAGATTTACTATCCACTGTTGTGCAATGGTTGTAAATTTTATGAAAATTTCATGGAACAATAACAAATTGGATAATTTCACCTGTCAACATCCAACACTGATCTATGAAATACAATATATAAAACGAAACTATCTGTCGTGAAACTGTTTCGACTTTTTTCCGAGAAACTGCCTAAAGTGTTCATAAATGTCAGTAGATCCGGACGATGAAATGATACCTGCGTTCCATCTTTTGGTCTGTTTCAGCTTTCCTCCACGCAAATTTCCAGAAGAACCAGATGCAAGGTAGAACTACTGATCAAAATGCTAGTTGAGAAAGTATTAATATGTGTGCGCATCAATTTGTGATCACCTCTCAACTCAGGATATATATATAACGGCGGCCTGCTTGAACATAGGGCTACCAAAAATTCCACCTTACAACATTTTGCAAAATTGCTTTGGTTTGCTCTTTTAATTTTGTTTTAATTTATCAATAATGTGTCCTAATCGTATTATTTATAATCGCGCATTTTTAAAATCATTACAACCTACTGCGTTGTCTCATCCACAAAAATTGAGAAAAAAGCATCACTGTGGATGGCAGCGTGCACTGAAACATACACAAATTAATCAAATGACTGTTCCTGAAGTCGTTAGCACTAATTGTAGATCATTGTCCAACAAAATGGATTATCTTCAATCCCTAATGTATTCTAATGTTTATCGAAACGCTGACGTTTTAGCAATACAAGAGACTTGGCTGCACCAGCATTATGATGATAATCTAGTTTCATTAAATGGATATAAAGTTTTTCGCCAAGATAGAAAAAGTTCTAAGAAAAAATGTGGAGGAGGGGTAGCCACTTTTATAAGCACAAGTTAGTCTACATCAAATCACGTTTGCTTCAATTATTCTAATGACAATATAGACTGCATGACCGTCAGGTGTCGCCCAAAACACTTAAGTAAATATTCTTACATATACATAACAAATATCTACATAACACCCAATTGTAGCCTTTAAAATATAGTTACGTTTGCAGATGAATTTACTGAATTCGCTGCTCCTGCATTCGAAAACTCGCTGTCTATAGTCTGTGGTGATTTTAATTCATGTGATCACAGCTTTCTTACTTCACTTGGTCATGAGAATCTAGTCAAGTTTAATACACGTCTGAACAAATCACTAGACCTGGTTTTCATAAACGACCGTGATGTATATGAAACCCGAAGGAGAGCTCCTTTGTTAAACTCTGACCACTGCATTATTCGTATTTTACCGAAAGTGTACGGCAAGTTACAACAAAAATTGTTTAGTCATTTAACAAAGAAGATACATGAACGTTCATATTCCCATGACAACATTCTAGCACTAAGAAGCATGTTGTATGATACCAACTGGGAACTATTTACTGACGATAAGTTGGATGCTACTGTCTCTAATATAACCGATTATCTGAAGTTTTGTTTGGATATTTGCTGTCCATATGAAACACTGTTTTCGAGATTTGACAGAATCTCTTCTTTGCAGCTGAAAAAACTTAGAAGACAAAAAGAGAAGTTGTATGAGAATTGTGATAATACTGGTGTCCGTAAAATAAACACCCTTATAAAAGTTGAAATAGAAAGGTTGAACAGACTATATAATGAAAAATTTTTATCATGTAAAAATCCTTCAAACATTTGGAAACTTTTCAATAAACTTACAAGTAAAACACAAATGTCTGTTGATGCTTATTCTGATGTTAATGCTTTAAACAAATCATTTATCATGAAACAAATTAATATGCCTGTACGTGATGTACCTAGTCAAGATAATGCTCATTTTCCGGGTTTTAAAGAAGAGGATGTACTATTATGTTTGAAATCTTTAAATCCAACACACAGCCTTGGCCCAGATGGTGTACCAAGCATTCTTCTTCAAAAGTGTGCAGACATCTTGTGTCATCCTCTTACTCAAATCTTTAATGTATCATTCAACAAGGAAACGGTACCTGCTGACTGGAAAGAAATCAAGGTTGTACCTGTACAGAAATCATCTTCTGGAGCAGGTATAAAGTTTAGACCGGTCGCTATAACATCTCCTTTTTTGAAAACTATGGAGAAACTTCTTTTGAACATTCTTAAACCTTCTTTAGAAGCTTTTGGTGACCCTAAGCAGTTTGCTTATAAGTGTGGAAGAAGTACATTAGATGCAGCCATTGTACTACACCACAATATTGTTTCCTGCCTTGATAAGGGTGCTAAGTTCGTTCGAACAGCTTTTTTAGACTATACTGCAGCTTTCGACACTGTTCCTAGGACACTTTTATTAGGAAAGATGATTTCAGCACAGACAGAGTCCTGGGCAAATAGATGGCTGTCTTCTTATTTTAAGGATAGGAAACAGCATACTGTTTTGGCTGGAAAGCGCTCCACTTCTCAGCTAACTGAAAGTGGTGTGCCTCAAGGAGCAGTACTTTCTCCATTTCTTTTCTCTTTCTTTTTGCATGACCCTCCGAACTCACCCAAAGTTAACAAAAAAAAAAAAAAAAAAAAAAAAAAAATTTCTGTCCCTGTAGTTTCCACATCGGATTGTTCCCATATGAATGGCTTCTTAGCTGAAGTTAAGGATTGGTCTGGATCAAATGGTTTTAAACTAAATCCAACTAAATGTAATACAGTTGATTTCAGCTTGAGAAGTGAAAAAGACATGCATGGATTGATCCAATCTCATGATTGTTGTAATATTGATGGTAACATGATAGAGAGTAAGTCAAGTGTTTCTTATCTTGGCATTAGTTTCTCTTCAAACCTTTGCTGGTCGTCTCATATTCTTATAGTTTCTACGAAAGTTTTCCGTCTGACTTATTACATAAAGAAGTTGAGGCACTCAGGTATAACCCAATCTCTTCTCATACAATTTATTAATTCATGTGTTTTGCCCATCATTCTTTATTCTTCTCCACTATTCTTCCCTGGACTACTCAAGAAAGACCATATAATACTACGAAGAACATTGAGGGCTGTAAGTAGGGTCAGTGCTATCCCTTTGACTCAACTAACTGACACTGTTGTCAATAGGCATATGAATTCTTGTAAACACTTAGCTAAAGTTATTTTGTCTGATAGTGAACATCCTCTTTATTCACATTTGTTTCCTTGTATCTCTTCGGGTAAGACCAGAAGAAATTTCATAAACATTTATGCTCGTACCACAAAATATAAAAATTCGACCGTACCATATTTGGCACGAGTATTGTGTGAAGAGACGAATATCAGAAAAGAACTTTTACAACTTTTAAATCATTAATTAAACAAAAAAATGAAATGATGCATATTACTGCATGTGTGATTTGTTATATTATTTATTTATTATTCACTGTGACCTAGAAATGGTGTATTTTGTTGGGGTTTTTTATTTTTCCTATTAACTATCAATATTTTTAACATTTCATACATTTATATAATTATAAAAAGAGCTAAACCAATGCAATATGTAAAATGAAACGCTGAAATTTCCATGCTGTAAATTGTTATTGTTGTGGAATAAAGTGATTATTATTATTATTATCAAGAATTTAGGATATAAATCGAGGATGTTTAAGTGAATGAAAAGTCCAAGATATTTCCGCCTCCTGTATTGTTAGTAATAACTTGTTAACATATGAAAACATCCATTGCAATTATAAGCATATCACAACCACCCACATTGGTGGGCAAAGGTCAGGCAGTTTCAGGAGAAATACTGTGATTTTATGAACCACACATAGTCACATGAAGTGACAGGTGAACAATCCCTCATGCTTAGGAAAAGATAACACTCATTTTTCCAAGGGATTCGAAAAGCATACTGCACTATGCCGTGCTATTCCATGTTATGGACGACACTGTATCAATTTTGTTACAAATTGTTTATGACCCTACTTCTCAACCTAGTACAGTGAATGTGTCTTAAAATTTCACTGAACATCCGCCTTTATTTTACTGCCACAATAGCAGAACGATAATAGGAAAATGGGATTGCCTCAACACTGATATTTTTAGAAATAGAGCCCATATGGTGGTAGTGCTACTATGTCAATCATCGATCCAATAGACAGAATCAGTGATGCCCGAGATTTTATAATTTATTGTGGAACAGGAACACTATAATGCACAAAATATTAGCACTTTGCTACAATGTGCTAAGTGAGTTTGCAAATGGTCGCGTTGACAGGAGGAGGGGAACGTAGTGGACCGACATGATGCCAGTTACATTGGACAGGAAGATGCAAGGTCATTGCTGGAAAAAATAATACAGTGTTAATGGGGAGTTTGCAGACATCGAAATCAGGTTGAAGAATTAGTTCTGTTCCTTAAGTGGGCTTCTAACAAACAGACTCAAAGAATTCTGCTGATGCTTAGCAGTTCAAAATGAAAAGAGTAAAAATGTGCTGTAGCTGGGATCCTCAGGCCACCACTCTGAGGCTGAAAATCATGAGCGGTGAATTTCGAGAAACAAAATGTGAAATATCTTTATATTTCTTTCGTTGAAGGGTTCATTATTGCAGCCAAAGTCCCACCTGACCAATCTAATTACTGAATAACCAGCCCTGTTGACTATTTTTAAGGTACATTTTAAATAACGCGTTCATTTGAAGCAGTCTTTCACATTACAAAAAGTTTAGTTCTGGAACTAAAAATTCAAGTTTTGGAGATGAAATGCATGCCTTAGCTTCAACAGTTTTTTACAGTTATCACATGATAGTTTGTGTCGACTTGCAAGGCGTAGCAAAGATTTACATTTTAAGTCTGTGAATAGGTAGTCAGACGTCATCTATACAGTTTCAAATTCACTGTCTGGGGACCTTAGATCCTCAAGCACAATACATAGGAGTAGTGACGTCCATTCTCATTGTTGTGCGCACGGGAGACTACTGTTCACGAACGTCAAAAATATGACACTTAACAGTAAAGCGTCAAACATTCATTCACAATTAGTGCAGGTGAATATTTGAAATGACCTTTTAGTAAGTACTTAATTGGTTACAGAACCTGTATTACACAATTTTTTAACCGGAGTGCACATTTTTCAAGAGCATCAAATCGGTGTGACTTTCAAAATATGAACTGCAAATAGTGAGCATTATAGATTGTCCAATATAATAATATATATTTCGTATAAGCGTATAAGTTTACATGAAATGCATGCCATTTTTACAGGCACGATCAATTATGTTACAAATTACAATTGTGAATTAGCATAGATTATTACTTTTTAAAAAGTACAAATTGTCGAATTATAGTAGAAGCAATCGGAATAGATTCTTATAAATATTAATTTGTAAATATTTCACGAAGGTCACCATCGAAGTTGAGCGACAACCCGAAATTCGTTCCATTTCCCGATGATAGTTATGACCAACCGATAAACAACATATATTTAAGTGAGTGCTATGCCCCCACGTGCTTTAACGCTATTTCACGAAGTGAAGAAAATCTGGCGCAGCTGCGAAATGGTATAGAATGCAATTATGAATAATACATTATTAAAAGTATATTTACAAGATAAATACAAGAAGCTATGTAATACTTGAAATGATAATACACATTTGCAATGCATGATGCTAACCATATTGGTCTTACCATGGAAAACTATGACGTTTTCTGTGAGAATATAGTTATTCTCAAATATGGGTGTTGTTGTTATGCTTTTTTCATCATCGGAGCAACCGAACTTCATGTGAGAGAAGAGTGTGAATGAAAAGAGTAAATTTCAGCTTTATTAAAGGCTTAGGGAGTTGAGACAAATTGAGTATAATAGTGATTAGATAGAAGGATTGTCATGGAGTATATAAGTGACATTTCAGAAAGAACTGGCGTGAAGGATTAGAACCTGTTGGATATGGTGACCTGTAGGATGTCTGGTGAACTTGTGTATGGCCCATGGGGTAGCATCTTGACAAGAAACTGAGCAGGCTTTTAAATAGGAAATACATATAAATGTTAGGAGCAAAAGCAGTATATTTTAAAATTTAGATCTGTGCAGTCATTATATTCTTTTAGTTTTTTATTATTTTGTTTAAAGTTAATTTCTGTTTCATACTGAGGATCTAAACTCATATTTAATTCTCGAGCTGTCAAAAAAATGCATGTTGTGGCAACAGTTGTTTTGCATTAACGTTGTTGGTGACAGTGATAATAATGACTCTGCGGACCTCGCGAAGTCTTATAGCTCGCGATTAGCCAGTTTCACGGAATTTGTGTTGTTGTTCAACGACTTTTGACGTTTATTCACCAATAGTTTAACTGGCAGACTGAAATAACCCCCGTGAGCGCCTTCATCGGATAGGGTTATGCGGCTATTGTCTGCAAGAACTGGTGCAGAACAGTTAACAAAATGAGTTGGCGGATAGATGTCTAGGTCACTCACTTGCAGTCTTTCCACATGACGGCCAGACAGCGACACAAGCCTTATGTTTCTATAAGTTAACATCCTGAGCGCAATATATTACGTTTCGGTGTCATTTTATACTCTGTATGTGCTGCATGGTTATCCAATAAGGATTTCTGAGTAAGGTAGGAGGTTTCACTTGGTTCCAGTGTTTTTTAACATCCCTCTGGACGGGCATTTCATCAAGTACCGATTCAGCCCAACCAATATCCTTTGTTCAGAGTACGTTTATCTGCTGAAGGACACATTCACCTATACTCAGTTTTATTAAGCACTGTCACATGCGTCACAAATAACAACCTTCCTTTCTCGCGTTAGAATCCCAGAATCACTGTTTATGTTTCTGATAGTCTTCAGTGGTGTATCTGAAAATTCATCTTGGGCTCTTTGCATCTATGTATTCATTTTCTCCATGAGGCCAGTTTTCTCTCCAATAGTCGGATCCGGATGGAGGGCTATAAAAGACTTATATGACATCCACCTTATTCTTTGTGTCTACAACTGCCTTAGAGTACACATCTAGGTGTCGTTCTCTTAAATGCTCTCACATATTTTTAGCTAATTGACAACACAATAAGGCGACAGGATATTCATATGTGGATCTGAATCATTTAAGAAAAGAGTGGAATCAGAGTAAGACTTTTCTCGAATTTTGATTTGTGGTTGATGCCGTCATACCTCTTATCTACGGTTAATGGAATTAAAGGTCTTCATCTCTATGTCGATTTGTAGGCATGATAAACCATCCCACTTAAGGTGATAAATTTCAGTAGGTTTGCAGTAAAATTTACGCTGCTAGAAACGGTGTTCGAGAGTGAACAACAATAAACAATGTAATGCCTTTCAAAAATAGTTACACCTGGTATTCAGCCAAACTTTTCGGAAGACGATAGAACTGCGCATTGAAATGGCAGATATCATTACGCAGTACGTGACTAATTGGTGGCATTTTTACATGTGTTCGCTGATAATAATCTGTTGCTCTCTTTTACATAATCTTTAATAATTATGGGCCAAAATTCTGAACAGCCTGTTAGTAGGAACATAACTGCTCAAGATAGCAGCTTGGGCTCCGGCTATACTGCATTACCACCATTTAATACTGTAATAACTGCCGCACTAGCAGGTGCCTCGAATGCACTACTCAATCCTGGCACGCCAGTGAAGGATATTCTTCCAGAAAACCCTGAGTTTTGTAATTTGACTTGCCTTGTGAAGAATACTCGACGGCAAATTAATGAACTTCAGGTAGGTTTACGTCTATCTGATTGCGTACTTCAACTGATATTGAGCATCACAGTAAAGCCCTCTAATATTGAGCAGGTATTGTCCTTATTGCATGGAACCCGGAGAAAGCCCGTGTATTTAAGCCCATTATCCTGTCTTGTAGAGAGACATCTCAAAATCTTTCCAGGTAGGGTGCTGCAGTGTGACAACGCAGTCGTTCGTGCTACGGATCTTGGCAGTGGTTGGGATCGCTGAAGAACTTACTGCGGGCTCTCATATGTAGGGGTAGTAATGCTTGAGGCTTTTCATCACGACAGACACACAGACTTCATGAAAGCTCACCAATGGATATAACCTGACCTTTTCTTGTTTGATTGTCCCATGATTAAGGGCGAGGGTATAGGCTATGACGGTTTAATTTCTCCGCGCCTCAGGTTTTCTCGTCTTTCATTGGCTGGAACAGTGGTGGCTAATTTGATATTTAATTTGTCCTTGTTAGGTGATGTCGTTGCAGGTTTGTGTGCTTGAGGTATGCGTTGTTTACAAGCATATTTGATGAAAATAAATGTAAAATTTGAGTATTCTAACGTTTTCTTTTACTTATTTGTGCATGTACAAGGCTTGGATTATCATGCACTCGGTTTGTTGGCCTATCGGTTGCTGGCGATGTCAAGGAACCCGAGAGTTCTTTGGCTTTTCTCGATTTTAGGTTATACGTGTAGCATTTTATCGGTGGATATTGCTCAGTGATGTATTTCAATGTTGCTTTTTCTACGGAATTATATTGAAACAGTCGTGAGACAGATGGATACTAATTGACAAAGCCTTTTTAGTTTATTGCAGGTAGCCAATGCGAGTGAGAGCATTAATTATCCTGTAATATTGTGTGCATAATTCTATTTTTGTTTACTCTTCCACCTTTTGTAGTTAATAATGTGCTGCATAAGTGTCAACGATGGACATGGTCTCGCAACTCGTGCGCATCTCAAAGCGGGAGAAGTAATCGCACAAATGGACCATTTTCTTAATATGTAAACAAACTAATGTTGTATTATAATAAATATGAACTTTTCATATAAATCTTGTTGTCTTTCAATTTATGTGTTCGCTTTGTGAGCACGCATGCTAGACCGGTGCTCCCTAGGACTTGAACTCGTTACTATACTTAAGTGTAATTCTGTAGGAACACTATCGACCGATATGCCTGGTGAATTATAAGTAGTTTAGTGGCCCTTAAGTCTCTGTCTACAGTTACGTGAAAACGTCTCATAGTCATACGCAAGTCTGTAAGGAACAATGACAACAATAGGTAGAACTTAGGCACTGCATTGCAGTTCCAGTTCGTATACGGTTAGGTGTATTCCAAATCAGTGTATTACTAATATTTAAATTAAAGCGTTATGGCAGTCTCTATGATAACGGGTGTTAACGTATACTGTAAAATTAAGTTTACACATAACGAATAAATAAGTAGGTTGAGCTGTAGCAGTCGTAGTAACATTCCGCTTACGTTTAATTATGCAGTCAAATAAATCATCAAGTATCACTGATAAGTCTGACATCTGCATCTTTTCATGCAAAAAAAACTTAGTTTCACTCAGATAGAATAAGAAAAGTGTTGTAAGCAGGATGTTAAATCTATTTAATGAAAAAAAATAAGCAAATGTCTTTACACAATTGTTTTTTCGTAATTATTTCGCTCATGTTGAATTGCTGTGGCCAGGTTGACTGACATTACCGGATATCTGTAAATAAGTGAACAAAGTATATGTTTTTAAATCGCCGAAGTAAAGAAGAAGTAATATTAAAGTTAAACGCTTTATACTTCCATACCTTTGCTGAAAAAGGTTCATTTTCCTTTTTCATTCTTTGGTGATGACAGCATTCTTCTGTAGTTTTTAATGTCATACAGAGATTGTTCGTCTTATACAGTATAGCAGCAAGCAAATAACAAGTGTTAACTTGTAAACCATTTACAATGAACACTGTACAGAAAATAAAGTATAATTATATTTTAATAGTTTACACACAATGATAAGTTTTGTTATTGGTAATATTTCGAGCAAAATTACTACCCGTGTTCACACCAGTGTTGGAATTGTTTGATCCACACATTTATGATTTGTACTCGTATATATAGTTCATTATTTGTGCTCATTCATATATTTTTTTGTATTTGAGTTGTATTCCAAGTTCATTCATGTTTTTGTATCCAGAATTATATTCCAAGTTGATGATAGTTGTACTGAGTCACCCTTGTTACATGTATCCGGTGTGACTTTAATGAATATCGATTCTGTTATAAGTCTTTCTTTCCATTTGTTCATGTTAGTTTTTAGAATACACAGTACAACTATCATCAACAGTAGTTGTAGGACACACCTGCTAGCTACTAATCGACAGAAAATTGATGCTAATTTTAAGTAGTCTGACATTTCAGGAGGACCATCTACACTATTCTTCGTAACCCCATGCACACTGATATACACATAATCTGATGCCATTTTTGACAATGAACAATTAAGGCCTTCTGACATTCCAAGTGCAAATGTCAATGAAACTAGTATCATGTCTTCGCCTAAGCAATTTTAAATGGGAACTTCATCAAAGTAGATATAATCACCAGGAAATGCAGCAGCCTGTCTCATTCATTGCATGATCTCTTACATGTGCTATGGAATATTTCAGTCATCACAGATGATAAAAGAAGTGTCTGACATCCTCAAAACACACATCAAACTTATGTCTGTAGGCTATTTCTCTTTCAAATGCACGATTCTCATAGAATAACTGGGATGACAACAGCCATTGCCTGCAGTCAATTTACAACCTTAAGATCTGAAACAACTCACAAAAAACAATGCCTAAATGCTCTAAAACCCTAATAATGGACTTTTTATGCGATATTTCTTCAAAATGATGACTTTTTTATTAGTAATTCGTCTAGGCTGTCATGACAATTTTACGCATTACTACGAACACAATACACAAAAATATTGCATTTTTTCGGCTACAGAAGCCTAAAACTAGTCAAATAGAATCTATTTTCACAATACTGAGCGGTTAGAACGTCTCTATAGGCGTGAACGCGATAACCCATGCAATGCGCGAAAACACCTTATCATAGAACATAGCCTCACTCCATGATTAATAGTTACCTTAATTAAAAATCCCACCATTTGAGGTCGACCTTGTATGGTTGTCGTATTGTCTTCCTAAGCTTATATAAATTTAATTCACCGGCCATTTCGTTCCACACACCAGCACTGCTGGGTAAGGTTTTATTCTTCTTTGAATGAGACTTTCCTTTGCATTGTTACCGTTGTGTAACTGCATAATTTCTTTCATATTTCAGATTTAGACTAAGTTTATGTTAGGTCACCTTGTGTTTTAGCTATCAAATAGCTAGACTGTGTATCGTTAGTACTGACAATGAGAACTAAAGTCTACGGGCAGGTTGAGACCTGAAGGAACTGGCGTGCGGGCAGTGAGGTACACGACCGTAACTTATATGCACCAGTCTGTAATTCGGTTTGCTATTAGGCGTCGTGCTGTCGTTTTGATGGGAAGAAATACATGATGTGGGAAGCTGTATAGGTTTCAAAACTGTGCGACTTTTGAGACCTAAATATCAGGAAGATGGAGTGTGCCAAAAAGCACCACTTATGTGTGTGTTTCGTACGGTTTTCCTTGTATCTAGTGTGAGTTTGTTGACTAGGTCTTCTTCGGTGTGCTTTTTGAATATAAAGTAATCAAACGTTAAATAGGTATAATCCTGAGAAATTCATTCACCGTGAACCTTTCTAAGGATTACCTATAACGGTGCTTGCTACCTTAGTACCTGTTTGTGCGGGCTTGATCACATGGACACCGGTATCTAAATCATTTCCTAGTTGTATTGGCAAGCATGCACACTGCGCGGTTCGCTTAATGTTTTTGTCAATTCTAGCTGACCTTACCGTGCACAGTCCACTTTCTGCGGGTTTAAGCATGAAGAGTTGATGGAACTATTGCTACGCATTTTTCTCAGTCTCGAGTAGTGGTATCAGACTTGAAACTGCTGTTTAGCCTTGAGTGGTCATGAATTTCGGGGAAATCTCTGGCGACAATGGAGTTAATGAACGTAGAACTTATCCGGCAGTTGTACTGGATCGTCCTTTTACGAAGCCGTTTGCATTCAAATCGTAAGTCAACCATACCATAATAGCTGAAGTCCCCGTTTCCGACTGTTTTCAGGGACACTCATTCTGGTACGTCATCTTCACATAGTCTTTTGAGACAAAGATCTTAGCTTCAGTGGCTAAGGAGTTACTGAGGTTTTCCACCTCAGTGACGTTATTTGGAAAGATTTTGAGATGGCCCCCTGCAAGGCAGGATAATGGACTTAAATCCACGAACTTTCTCCGGGTTTCACTTCTGTCACCTTCCAGATGTTCATGGCAAGAGAACTGACATCTTGCCTAGTGGGGCCATTCAGGTTTCCTTCCACGTCACTTTCGGGGAGTT
>CALYDE020000146.1:0-13626 GCA_944472155.2 Trichobilharzia szidati
AAGGCGTCCACAGATGGTGCCATAGCTACATCTGCCGGTAAGGAATTCCAGGGACGGCAAACCCGCAGGGAAAAGAAGTGGGAGCGCACCCGGGTCCTTGCCCTCTGATGAGCTATCCTTCTAGGATTTCCACGAGGGAGCCTATACCTACTCAATGGCAGAACACCTTTGTTTGGGTGATTCTGATCATTTGTTATTTTGTAGGCAGTAATTAAATTCCCCCTCAGACGACGGTAACTAAGTGTGAATAGGCCTTATTTCTCCAGCCTTTCGTCATATGGTTCATTTCGGAGACCAACCACTCCTTTTGTTGCCCGTCGTTGGATTCTTTCCAAGAGGTTGGCATCTCTTCTAAGCAGTGGGGGTGCAATGATATTATGCACTTCAAGATGCGGTCTGACGTATGTTTTATACAACCTTAGAAAGAGCTCAGGAGTGAGTGCACCTAATTGTCTATGTGTAAAGTGTATGAACGCATATGCCCTCGCTACATACCCCGTGTAATTCACGCTTGTGTCCATTTTCTCCGTTAGAACTAGACCCAAGTCACGTTCTGACGTTGAGCAGGACAAGCTTTCATTGCACAGGGTGTAACTTGCATTCTGCAGTCTACAGGTGCGTAACTTCACCAATTGTATCTCATTTGTCAGATAGATAGTACTGTTCTTCGCACGAAAATAGGCTTCACTGATATTCTGAGACGTGAAGTCTTCATTGAATGATACTATGCCGGAAGCTGCAGCTTCTACATGGAGTAAACGATGTGTGTATTTGACATTATCCTTCAAATCTTCCATCTTCCTCATATAGCAATATTTTGACACAGTCCGCCTGGAAAACTAATCATTGCTTAATTATGATAAGAAGATAGAGCACTTAAATCTCTTCTCATTATCACATCGGAGGAGGACAGGCGGCTGAGTTTTGGCATACCGTATATTCAAGGGTGATTTAGGGATTGGATTGACCTTCCAAACCTTTTCTCTTACTCTAGGATACATTTACGAGGTCACCACACGAAGCCGCTCAAACCGAGGTCCAATAAAATACGTTTGGAGTTTGCATTTTCTCACAGAGTGGTCAACGATTGGAACTCCTTACCTGATTCAGTAGTAACAGCTCCATCGGTGAACGCTTTCAAAGAGAAACTGGATCTCTGCAGAGATGTATATCGCGAGGATTAACATAGGCAACAAGAGCCTTCTATCCTTGTAATCTGAATCTGAATCATTGCAACCAGTATGCAAGGACTGTGTCTCAGTCATATCACATGACGCGGACACCAACATTACTAGCCAGGAAATGAGAATTCCCATCAATCCAGATAACATATAACACAATTTTATTAAAACTTATTGACAAAAAAATTTCCAAGCGAAATTTCAACCCAATGTGACATGTAAGTCCAGTCTTCCACATTTCCATCAAAAGAGTTTTGTGATCTATTTAGCTTTCGCCTTTGAGCCTTACAACCAAGCGTCGATCTTGCTTCTCAACAAGACATCGCTAAACTTTTCCGAATTCTAGGTGTTAATATTTCTAATATTTCAGTGAGGAATGATTCCTCGATCAGTGAGTACACTGTGAGTTGCAAGAAGTGATGTCACTAAAGCATATATTGTTTTTAGTGTGCATTTATGCAGAACCTTTACTAGGCATGGCCTCATGAATATCAAAATCGTCATCATATTTCAAGTCTTCTGATGAAATGTTTGCTGTGAGAAGGTAAATATGAGACAGTGGACTTTGATAATTAGGCACTAGTGCCATTCATTAACCAAATTTCACACGCATGGTGGTGAGCTTGTTGCATCGACTTAGACCATCAGCAGAGTATATTGGTAAAGATAATATTAGCGATATCAGTCGTTCGCAAATGAGTTCGAGTGTGCTGATAACGAGTCCATCTTCAAGCAAAATGACTTTCATACGCTACTTATTCCTTCCATTAAATGTAAAAAATATAACCTCAGCCCCTGTATCTTCATCCTACACAGTTCTTCCACTCCCCAAAACACTCTCATATGACTGGCTGCACAACTCCTCACAAACTTTCACTTCATCTCTATCACCGCTCTACCTACACACTATATATCACCCCCAACTTAGAATCAGTTTGAGGACCTGACTTGTGATGCATATCTCCTCAGCTCATGTCCAGCTCATGTGCATTTACTTTTACTTTTCTGTTGGTCTAGCAATAGGCTTTTGACTGAGTAGCTACACTTTAATTGTTCCTTACTGGTAATTTGTCCTGTCTAATAATCTGGTGTTTAGCTTGTAGAAAATGGTTCCAGAGGCTTTCCAAAACTCCTAATCATACAGGAACACTAACACGGTGTTTGTATCTATAATTCTGAAATCCTTCCATTCATTTGGGCCTTCATATGTCTCCACTAACTTCTGGGTTCCGACTGCATCTCTTACTCCCTATGTTCTAGCTTACTTTAACATCCCTACCCATGTAGTCACCTATAGTTGAAACGATGTTGAGCAAGTAAGCAACTAGGAGAGACGAATTCCTCTAGATTTCGCCCACTGGTGGTGACTGATGTCTGTCGGATAACTTCAACACCTCAGTCAACTGAGATACACCGACTTCATGACAGTTTTGGTGGTTGACGGTATCGACTTTCGCGAACTGTACGCAGGCTGAGTTCAGAGAGTACGTCAGAGGTTTGTGGTCAGTGAAAATGGTGAATTCACGACCCTCAACTGAATGTCGAAAATGACGTATAGCACAGTACATAGCTAGAAGTTCTCTTCCGAATGTGCTGTACTTCGTTTCAGCTACTTGAAGGCGCCTCGAGAAAAAGGCGAGTGGTTGCCACTCGTTGTTAACTAGTTGTTGCAGAACCGCGCCGATTGCAGTATCTGATGCATCAACCGAGATTTTCAACGGTGCCGTTGGATCCTGATACATAAGAAGGGTGGCATCCGCAATAGCTTTCTTTGCCTGAGTGAAAGCATGTCGAGCAGACGTGTCGAGTTCGATAGCCTTGTTGTTCCCTCGAAGGAGATCGGTTAATGGCTGAATTAGAGAAGCACAATTAGGAATAAAACGTCGGTAATAACTTACCAAGCCGTTAAAAGTGCGGAGACTTTTCACTGTCTTTGGCTCCGGAAAGTTCAGTATCGCCTCGACTTTAGTAGCCAGTGGGCGAATGCCCTGGCAGTCAATAGTGTGACCCAGAAAATCGAGTGAGTCAACACCTATCTGACACTTCTGTATATTGATGGTAACACCATGTTGGCGTAACCTTTCAAATGCCAAGTCCAAGTGTCTAAGGTGAGTTTCCTTATCTGGACTGGCAATGAGACAGTCGTCTAAGTATGCGTATACAAAGTCGAGTCCGCGAAATACTTCATCAATGAAGCGTTGGAATGTTTGGGCCGCATTCCGGAGGCCGAATGGCATACGTAGGAATTCGAAAAGTCCGAAAGGTGTGATGATAGCCGTTTTCGGAATATCTTCCTTGCCATCGGATTTGGTTATATGCTTTAACCAAGTCGATTTTGGAGAATATAGATGCTCCAGATAACGTTGCCGTCAATTCGTGTATGTGAGGCAAAGGGTGGCAATCAGGGGTTGTTTTAGTCTTCACTCGCCGGTAATCACCAGTGGGTCGCCAATCGTTACTATCCTTTTTCGGTGCCGTACGCAGCGGGGATGCCCATGGACTATTCGATGGCCGAATGATGCCAAGGGTGAGCATATGATCGAATTCGTTTCTGGCAATTCTCAGTTTATCAGGTGCCAGTCGTCGTGCTTTAGATGTCACGGGCTGTCCTGAGGTTATCATGTGGTGCATAACATTGCTGGTTATGCACGGGAGATCGTTAGATGGGCAATTCAGTTCCGGATATTTGTCAACAATCGGTTGAAAAGTTGGATTGAGGATTGCTTTCATCTTAACGATTGACAAACTTGGGCCACTGTAAGTTATGCCTTTGATAGACAAACTAGTAGTGTTGTCAATTAGTCGTTTACGGCGGACGTCTACGAGCAAATCATGATGATTAAGTAGGTCCGTGCCAATGATGGGCATTGTGACGTCAGCGATTAGGAAAATCCACTGGATAGGTTTGCGTAAACCTACGTTCAGATAGACGTATTTCCGACCATAGGTTGAAATTGGTTTTCCATTTGCAGCCTGTAAGTTGAAGTTAGGATCCTTCTGTCGATCTGCTGCTGTAGCAGGAAGGACGCTGACTTCGGCGCCTGTGTCGACTAGATATCTAGTCTGGCTGATCACATCGTGGATG
Source organism: Trichobilharzia szidati (assembly GCA_944472155.2). Classification (NCBI taxonomy): domain Eukaryota; kingdom Metazoa; phylum Platyhelminthes; class Trematoda; order Strigeidida; family Schistosomatidae; genus Trichobilharzia; species Trichobilharzia szidati. The sequence goes on from CALYDE020000146.1 coordinate 4,267, forward strand.
TAAAGTAAGTGGCTAGTGCCACCGGCGACGGTTGCCGCTAACGCGTGCCGGTGGGATAGTTTCCCACAGAATTTGATACATTTCCGAAGTTGTAAGGTTTACGGCAAAATTTCACCTCCTGGCCGTAGGTGTTGTGATACCAACACCAGTCAGGATTTTTGAGAGAACGTGTGTTGGACTTAGATCGGCCACGTGCGCTTTGCCATTGAGGGGATTTAGAACGACGATAGGAGGAATTGCCAGGCTTGTTTGACCTAAGCATCTGCTGGACGGAGTTGATTAACTCTATCATTGCAGAATCCTTACTCGAAGTCTGTTCGGTAACAGAGTATACTTCGGTAACTGACCGTTTCGTTATCTCTAGAATTCTATCTGCAGAGACAGCTAAATCATCTATGAGAACACCCTGAAGTGTCACCAGCACAGTCTGAACTGACTGTGGCAGTTTGGATAAAAAGAGTGAACAGTCCTTCATTGAGCTGAGTTTGGCCAATAACCTCTCTCATTCTTGCCAGCATGCTCACGGCTGACTGATGCCCTAACTCGATGTTACGAAATAATTCATCCAGATGTTGTCGATCCGTGAGAACGTTTCTCCTGAGGAGGGATGCTTTGAGGAACTCGTACGAGTTACTTACCTCTGGACTCGACATCTGCAGTGTTACACACTTGCTGAAATCCCGCGGTAGGGCGTAATTAACTGCAAGGAAATGTGAACGTTGATAGGTTATCCCATGCTCACAAAAATCAGACTCGGCTATCTGAAACCATGTTTCAGCATTATCTGGCCAATATGGTAAAAACTGAATTGTTTTGGCGGTTGAGTGTATGCGAATAACCTTGGGGCTAGGATCAGTCATGACGAAAAGTATGCCGATTAAAAAGGAGTACAAGAACAAACACAAAAAGGAACGAACTCACCGGGTTTATCTGCGTGTGAATTGAAGATGAAGTTCGTGGTTGGGCTCACCAGTTTAGAGGTTGCAGGTATCGACGTTCGCAAATTGTACGGAGTATACTGACGCAAGATCTTATACCAACAACCTCTATAGTGTTCGCTCTTCGAGTACCAAAGACAAAGCAAAAGACCAAATATTTTCGTCCAAAGTACGATATATATTTCTGGACCAAACCGTGAAGCGTATTCAGTGGTTAGCTAGCTAGTGATCGTGCACGCACGTGACACGACGGAGTACCAAATGGCGGGGATACTTGACCGGATGCCTTCAGCTAAACAAGTCGACCTAAAAATTCCCCGGTGCACTGTCAGTATAGGGACTATAAGAATGCCGATTGGGAATTCCTATCAGATCTGCTGAGAAGTTCTGACTGGGAAGAATACTTCATCAACAATAACTTAGAAATATCACTTGATATTTTCTACAAAACAATTGGCTCAGCAAGAGACATAATCGCGCCCCTAAAATCTGCTCTAAAGACACCAACTCCATTTATAGACCGCAAAACGCGACTAAAACTAAAGAAATTGAAAAGGAAATACCATGTATTTGAGGAATTTAATGCGTTAAACCAAATACATGAAACTCTTAAACGGCTTGAAGATAAACACAAAATGATGTCACAACTTGAAGAAAATAAAGCGCTTGTGGGCAACTCCAAAACTCAGGAACTTTGTGGGATATTGCAGAAACGTCTAAAAAGCAGTAAAGACAATACTGTAAGCAGCTTGCAACATAAGGGTATAATATACAATGATCCCCAGGTTATAAGTGAACTCCTCAATGAGTGGTTTTGCAATGACGCCAGAGTGCACCCGACCCAAAATTTCCAAATGACCTGCAAAAGTAACCACAAATTAGGCGAAATAGACTTTAATATACAAAATATAGACTCAACGATTAAGACATTGAAGTCTAATGGTAGTACTGGAACAGATGACATACCATCTGTCATGTACAAAAATGGTAGCACGGAAATGGTAGTCTTGTTACTTAGAATATTTACTCTCTCGTTGGAAACTGGAACTTATCCTGAAGTGTGGAAAACCACATACATATTACCTAAGCACAAAGCAGGGGCCAAAACCAGTGTATGCAACTATAGACCTATCAATATAACACCGGTAATATCCCGAATAATGGGGAAAGTGGTTAAAGACCAAGTGTCAGACAACTTACTAGAACATGAACTTATCAATCCATCACAACACGGATTTCTTAAAAAAAGATCATGTGTGACCTGTCACATAGACTTTTTCAATGAAGTTACACGAAGTAGGGACAACAGAGAACTAGTAATTGTACTATATTTCGATATAACAAAAGCCTTCGACAGAGTCCCCCATAATCTGCTAGTCAGCAGGTTATGCTCACTAGGGATATGTGATCCTCTCCTGAGCTGGATAAAATCATTTCTCTGTGGCCGAAGTCAGACAACGAAAGTTGGCTCGATAATCTCAAGGCCTAAACCAGTAAGTAGTGGTGTAATCCAGGGAAGTGTATTAGGCCCACTCTTATTCATAATATATATAAACAGTATCTGTGAATGCTTTAGTGTAGGTAAATCAATACTATATGCAGATGACTTAAAAGTGACGTATAAATGCAAGAACACAGATCTTGGAATAACAGTAAACGCCATACAGCAAGAATTAGAAAAAATGGATAGATGGTGTGACACCTGGCAACTCCAATTTAATGTCGAAAAATGTGGCTGGCTCTGCATAGGTGGCAACAATTTAGAACTTGACCTGACAATTCAAGGCCATGCACTTCAACGACTGGAATCTGTACTGGACCTAGGGCTGAAATATTCACATAACTTATCATTTTCTGAACATATCTCCAAACAAGTGTCAAAGTCACGCAGACTTATCGGCTTTCTACTCAGGAACTTCTACAGAAATGAGTCTAGAATTCTGTTGTACAAGGTTTGTGTGCGTCCTTTATTTGATTACTGTTCATTCGTGTATAGTAGCATACGCATAGAGGACAAATTGAAAGTCGAGGGAGTGCAGAGGCACTTCACGTTAAAATTACTCCGAACTGAAAATGGTACGAACTACTCCACTAGATGTGATACCCTAGGACTAGAAACACTATGGCTAAGACGCCTGAGACTAAACTTGACACTTTACTATGAGCTTCTAAACCACTTAGTTTTTACCTCTACTAATGGCACTCGACTTTCACATGACAATGGCTACAAACTAAGACACACTAAGGGTACAGTAGCTGTCGAACAATGTAAAACAGCCACCAGGCAAAAGTTTTACTTGATTAGGTACGCACAGATATGGAATAAACTGCCAATGGAAATGCGTCAAGCAAGTACATTGGCCTCCTTCAAAAAGGTGCTTAATGGCAAACTACAAGAGTTTGCAAACGATAGTAATTCTAGTTCCTATCTGAGAGCCTCCGAAATTATAGGTCCATTTAATGTATAAGCTTAAATACTACACCTGTTGTTTTTTGCCTATATTTATAATTCTAGATAAAACATTAACGGTTAACATACGTATCCTCAAGCAGACAAGAAATCTCGTTTGTAAAACTACTACCCAACACAATAAGTGGAATAAAATGGACATAAACCGACAACATGAAAAAGGTATAACTCACCACAACATCACAAGGACAGATGAACGCTCGTTGGGCACCATATATCCGTCACCAACTGCAACCCACCTTTCCTTAGATAATGTGATGAACTTATATCCATAATGTTGCTGAGCAGTTAATATTCTCAACTCCTGTCGGAACAGCTGAAATTCATAAACCTTCCTCACGCTAAGAAAATACCCACAAGCAGTAGAAATCCATTAATTAATGCGTCCGAAGCTTATGTACTTACTCCCAACAATGACATTGAAGATCAAATGAGATAAACACATCACTGATTTCAAAATAACACATCAATGAACTATAAATCGAGGACTCTGCACACAACAAAGTTATGTATGAATATTTACTTCAAGCTTTATTTTTTTTCCCAGGCACTTATAATCCATCCACCAAAGACCTGGTTTTTTTGTTAATGCGAAGACAATACTCCTGTATTTCCTGTTGTGTTGCACTCACTGACAATCTAGCAGATTTTTTCAACTGTGCACAGAAATGATTGTATATAAGTGAAAAGGCTGTTTTATACTACTGGGATTAACATTTATCAAGTGTATGTATAATCTCCAGCGAACATGTAAAGCATATCTTGCTACTGCCTGTAAATTGTGATTGAATTATATGGTTTTATTTCTGTAACAATATGATGATGCCTGTAAACTGGCGTCCCTCATGTACTGTACTATGAGAATAAATTTATTTATTTATTTATTTATGAACAGCGAGGCTCAGCATCCAATGTTGAGTGATGATTGCTGTGGTCAATAATTTTGGAGAATTATTAACCGCTACACAGTCTATGTATCAATATCATCCTTAGCTTGAGTACTGCGGTTGTCAGGTGACTGATGATTATCTGTGCTATTTTCATAATTAAGGAAGGGATAGACCGTTTTAAAGTAGGTCACCTGTATTTTGGCCATTGAAAGATCCAAGCTCTCTGATGTCAGTACTGACCATGAGAACCAAGAAATCGGTATTCTACACCAACACCTGAATTCCCGACTCTGTGTCACACTAAATAAGCTTCATTTTAGATTTGACATCTACAAGTATGTGAGAAATGAGATATAATTATTCTGCAAATTCCAAATCTTCCAGTGTTCTTTTGCCAATCGAAGGCCGGCCGGTCTTTACACTCCCAGAGGCCTACTGTATCTTCTGTCCCATCCTAATGAGTTCCATGATGGGTTGGTTATAGTCAGGGGTCATGTCATGCTACTTTCTTCCATCCAGACGCCTCTCTTGGCTTTGCGTCGTGCATTACCTTGCATGTATCATCATCATCACATTGCTGCTGCTGTATTAGGTGGATAACTGATTGCAGTACTGTTCTCAGTATTTTCATGTTTCTACACTTGTTACTCAAAAATGTGATTAAATTACTCTTCGGCTACATTCTCTATATCCTACCAACTTTGTCATACTCAGTAGGAATCAGTTATTTTTCATCCCTTCTCTCATGCTCAGTAAGTCATGATAGTGGTCTGAAGTTTCACTGTCAGCTCAGATGAACACTCAGGGTTTCTCCCTCCCTTTGAAGCGGAGGAAATTAGAGTGTCCATTTTCAGAAATGGCTCACATAATATACTCATACTTTACTAATCTCAATCGAAAATGGTGGATCTTGTGATGCTGCATTCATAGAACACCGCAGAAGTGCAATTTTGAGCTTGTCTGTACGTTGACATTATATACAGTGATTTTGATTGTCCATGTAGAAAGTGTTGTAGGGGCTAAAGATAAACCAGGAAACGCTTCTCGTACACGCAAGAAAGACTGAAATATCTCATAATTTCTGCCCTACACAATTTGTTTTCTGGCAAACTTTCCATTTAGGCAAGCAATGCTTTAGTTGTTCAACGTCATTTAGTTGGTCGTTTGTTTAGATTACTATATTTTAGTCTACAGTCGTTAATAATAATGAAGCCGATTTACGAACTACATCTGCACTGTTATATATATACAGACACCAACATGCAGCCTTACGATCGCCACTCTTAAGGTTAGCTGTTTTAACGATTCGTTTGGGGCCTATAGTGGCGATTTGGACAAAGGCACAAATGAAATTGGAGCGACTGATGGAAGTTTGTGCAAGCAATGACGCACTTTTACCGAAAAAACAAAGAAGGTGTGGTGAGAGTTGGTTGCTAGCAAACCACGGCGTTCCAAAGACAATACTGACACACCAAGGTCCCTGTTTCGAAAGTGAGGAATTTACTTCCCGTTTGCAAAATCTGGGCATCAAGAGGATCCGAACGACCCCATATCATCCACAAACGAATGGCCTGACGGAGAGGAACAACCGTACGCTGAAGGAGTGGCTGGCCTCGAAGGGCGGTAACTGGGAAACGGACCTGCCACTGATTCTACTAACACATCGTGCCACCACCCAGGAAACAACGAAAAAGTCACCCTTTCAACTGATTTATGGTGTAGCGGTAAATAATTCCCCAAAAATTATTAACCACAGCAATCATCACTCAACATTGGATGCTGACCATCACTGTTTAAGTCGACTTGTTTAGCTGAAGGCTTACGGTCAAGCATCCCCGCCATTTGGTGCTCCGTCGTGCCACGTGCGTGCACGATTACTAGCTAGCTAAGCATTCACCTCTACCCGCGATTTTGTCCCGAAATATAATACGTACTTTGGACGACAAAATCTGGTCTTTTGCTTTACCATTTGGTACTCGAAGAACGAACACTATAGAAGTTGTTGGTATAAGATCTTGCGTTAGTATAATCCGTACAACTCGCGAACGTCGATACCTACAGCCCCCTAAACTGGTGAGCTCGTCAACCTCTAAACTGGTGAGCCCGACCACGAACTACAGGCAACCACCAAACTGGTGAGCCCATCCACGAACTACATCTTCAATTCACACGCAGATAAACCCGGTGAGTTCGTTCCTTTTTGTGTTTGTTCTTGTACTCCTTTTTAATCGGCATACTTTTCGTCATGACTGATCCTAGCCCCAAGGTTATTCGCATACACTCAACCGCCAAAACAATTCAGTTTTTACCATATTGGCCAGATAATGCTGAAACATGGTTTCAGATAGCCGAGTCTGATTTTTGTGAGCATGGGATAACCTATCAACGTTCACATTTCCTTGCAGTTAATTACGCCCTACCGCGGGATTTCAGCAAGTGTGTAACACTGCAGATGTCGAGTCCAGAGGTAAGTAACTCGTACGAGTTCCTCAAAGCATCCCTCCTCAGGAGAAACGTTCTCACGGATCGACAACATCTGGTTGAATTATTTCGTAACATCGAGTTAGGGCATCAGTCAGCCGTGAGCATGCTGGCAAGAATGAGAGAGGTTATTGGCCAAACTCAGCTCAATGAAGGACTGTTCACTCTTTTTATCCAAACTGCCACAGTCAGTTCAGACTGTGCTGGTGACACTTCAGGGTGTTCTCATAGATGATTTAGCTGTCTCTGCAGATAGAATTCTAGAGATAACGAAACGGTCAGTTACCGAAGTATACTCTGTTACCGAACAGACTTCGAGTAAGGATTCTGCAATGATAGAGTTAATCAACTCCGTCCAGCAGATGCTTAGGTCAAACAAGCCTGGCAATTCCTCCTATCGTCGTTCTAAATCCCCTCAATGGCAAAGCGCACGTGGCCGATCTAAGTCCAACACACGTTCTCTCAAAAATCCTGACTGGTGTTGGTATCACAACACCTACGGCCAGGAGGCGAAATTTTGCCGTAAACCTTACAACTTCGGAAATGTATCAAATTCTGTGGGAAACTATCCCACCGGCACGCGTTAGCGGCAACCGTCGCCGGTGGCACTAGCCACTTACTTTACATCCACGATGTGATCAGCCAGACTAGATATCTAGTCGACACAGGCGCCGAAGTCAGCGTCCTTCCTGCTACAGCAGCAGATCGACAGAAGGATCCTAACTTCAACTTACAGGCTGCAAATGGAAAACCAATTTCAACCTATGGTCGGAAATACGTCTATCTGAACGTAGGTTTACGCAAACCTATCCAGTGGATTTTCCTAATCGCTGACGTCACAATGCCCATCATTGGCACGGACCTACTTAATCATCATGATTTGCTCGTAGACGTCCGCCGTAAACGACTAATTGACAACACTACTAGTTTGTCTATCAAAGGCATAACTTACAGTGGCCCAAGTTTGTCAATCGTTAAGATGAAAGCAATCCTCAATCCAACTTTTCAACCGATTGTTGACAAATATCCGGAACTGAATTGCCCATCTAACGATCTCCCGTGCATAACCAGCAATGTTATGCACCACATGATAACCTCAGGACAGCCCGTGACATCTAAAGCACGACGACTGGCACCTGATAAACTGAGAATTGCCAGAAACGAATTCGATCATATGCTCACCCTTGGCATCATTCGGCCATCGAATAGTCCATGGGCATCCCCGCTGCGTACGGCACCGAAAAAGGATAGTAACGATTGGCGACCCACTGGTGATTACCGGCGAGTGAAGACTAAAACAACCCCTGATTGCCACCCTTTGCCTCACATACACGAATTGACGGCAACGTTATCTGGAGCATCTATATTCTCCAAAATCGACTTGGTTAAAGCATATAACCAAATCCGATGGCAAGGAAGATATTCCGAAAACGGCTATCATCACACCTTTCGGACTTTTCGAATTCCTACGTATGCCATTCGGCCTCCGGAATGCGGCCCAAACATTCCAACGCTTCATTGATGAAGTATTTCGCGGACTCGACTTTGTATACGCATACTTAGACGACTGTCTCATTGCCAGTCCAGATAAGGAAACTCACCTTAGACACTTGGACTTGGCATTTGAAAGGTTACGCCAACATGGTGTTACCATCAATATACAGAAGTGTCAGATAGGTGTTGACTCACTCGATTTTCTGGGTCACACTATTGACTGCCAGGGCATTCGCCCACTGGCTACTAAAGTCGAGGCGATACTGAACTTTCCGGAGCCAAAGACAGTGAAAAGTCTCCGCACTTTTAACGGCTTGGTAAGTTATTACCGACGTTTTATTCCTAATTGTGCTTCTCTAATTCAGCCATTAACCGATCTCCTTCGAGGGAACAACAAGGCTATCGAACTCGACACGTCTGCTCGACATGCTTTCACTCAGGCAAAGAAAGCTATTGCGGATGCCACCCTTCTTATGTATCAGGATCCAACGGCACCGTTGAAAATCTCGGTTGATGCATCAGATACTGCAATCGGCGCGGTTCTGCAACAACTAGTTAACAACGAGTGGCAACCACTCGCCTTTTTCTCGAGGCGCCTTCAAGTAGCTGAAACGAAGTACAGCACATTCGGAAGAGAACTTCTAGCTATGTACTGTGCTATACGTCATTTTCGACATTCAGTTGAGGGTCGTGAATTCACCATTTTCACTGACCACAAACCTCTGACGTACTCTCTGAACTCAACTTCAGATAAGTATTCACCCAGTGAATCGCGACAACTAGATTACGTTTCACAGTTTTCATCAGATATTCGCCATGTTTCCGGAGTGAACAACACTGTGGCAGATGCCTTGTCACGTATTTGTTCTTTCACCCAAATCGACGGCATAGACCTTGTAAAACTGGCTCGTCTTCAAAAAGAAGATATTGAGCTTCAGCGTGAGTTGTCGAAAACAACTCTACTACTAGCCAAGAAACCCTTAGCTATAGTAAGAGATACTATTCTGTGTGACATTTCCACTAGTACTCCTCGCCCCATCGTGCCTAAAAGTTATCGCCGTAACGTCTTCAATACGTTGCATGGCTT
>CALYDE020000147.1:0-13670 GCA_944472155.2 Trichobilharzia szidati
TCAAAAGAAATTCCCCCTTTTTATCCACACATTTCTCCGATAGGGGAGGCATCGACTTCAAAACGTAAACGTATATTATTGAGTTTTCATGAAACCTTACCGTCATATTTTTTCCTATTTGTTGAAACGCCTTAATGCCAATGGAAAAATGTATATGCCGCTTAATCGCCCCTTGAGGAAGCACTATAGTTAATCTAGGAGTTCAGTAATCGGAAGTTCACTAGACTATGTACTTAGTAGAACACAAATTCGTGGATGGACTGTGGCATCATAATCGGAGTTATCTTTAGCACGCCAAAGCTTCAACTAGAAATAACACTCATGATTGTCATAGGAACATCAATGCTGTTAGATCTGACCTCTGATCACACTACATCACACCACAACGAAGACACCGACCTCTTGTTCCTTGAAAACACAAATGATCACCATGTGTCTCGACCGTACACAAACAGACTGATAGTTGAGTGTGAAACGTCTGAGATTCAGGTAACTTGAAGGACTCCTTCGATCACCCACATCCTTGTGTACTTCAAAATCTATAAAAAGAGAAATAGACAGCACCAAGGAGATCAAGCACAGTAGACTATTTATACACAAGTGCATGTGTTACGTCACACACACAAGCTCACATCAATACGTGGCAATAGCCGATTTGACAATTTCACAGAGAAAAGTCATCTGAGTTAGACGTCCCTGAGTTGTATTCGGACTAAGCCTTCGATAATTCATTGGTATAATATTTTATTTGGTTATCCCACCTGTTTAACGATTTCGTCTTGTAACATTTCGATGAAACTGATTTTCAATATCTTCGTTCTGCTAAACTCTCCAAAACGACCCAGCTTCCGAATGTTTTTTTTACAAACTCTGGATGCATATTCATTCTTACGAAGAGGTGCCAAATTCACACTACAAGTTTATGCTGCCTCACCGATGATCTTGATTTGAAGATATTTCACCAGTTTGTGGCACGATTCCGAACTTACACAGTAAAATATGTAATGAAACCTCTACAGAAAAGGTATATTAACAGTAACCAGAACCTTAAGCCAAGAAAGTTCCACTAACTGGACCAGTGTATACACACGCCTAAAATTAAAATAATGCCCGGAAATAAGGTTGTCAAGTAATAGACACACTGTGCAAAGACGGAAACGCCTACACCTAAATAACCCACCTTCGGTTGCAATCTTATGGCATAGTTAATTGCTCAAGCAGAAGTGTTTTATGTCTCATATAATCAACTTAGATGGGAATCTGTCACATCACAAACTGTACGAAGGTAATTATGTTCCATTAAGAGCAACTTATAGCTCAGCTAATGTTGATTCGTTAAGTTCCACCTGGAAACCTAGGGAAATAAAGTAAAATAACTCAACTGAGGACGCATTATTACTATCTTATAACATCTAACTCATGACAAAATACAAGGGAATCCATCTATCTTCACTCATCTGTTGTTACAATATGAAGAGACATCATCAGATAGACTTTTCACTTGATAATGGGCTTAGAAACAATTTTTTGCTTATGTCTAATCTCACGTTGAATCATGTGGTACAAGCGAATATAGCCCACCACCAACAACAACAACAACCCCACCCCAACAACATCTTTATGATCAATAACTGCAGTATTTGCATATCTACTGTGGATATTGAATCACTTCTTACGGTTTAATGCATCTAATTAGAGACTTTAATGACGCCACTTTATCCTGTGTGACGTGTTCTTCTTGCTTCATTCATGAGAGTAGCGTGTTTTACAGGAGTAACTCATCACATGGCGTATCAGTCTTAAATATACATCATATGAGGGCGTAATGTTTCTGAGCTAGGTATACAACTCAAAGCGAACGCTTGTACTGTACATGCATGCATTCATTCATTCATTACTTGTAACAGTACCTAATAAAGTTTGCAAGAGGTAGGTGACCACGGGCAAAGTTAAACTTTCGACACCAGTAACAGCCAATCAGCAAACGACATTGAACGGACCAATCATATGAAAGAGGCGCTTATGATAAGTAGAAACGTATATTTATAGAAAAATGCATAAAAAGGATAAAACGGTTACAATGGGTATCTTTCCCGAACGTGGGACAGAAACGTCTCCCAATTCAGCATGGGACTGTCAATAGAGAAGTCACACCACATTCTATACATATATTCATCTAAATGAGATCCATTTATAGCCCGTATCCTATTTTTCAATCGAACCCAAAATCCTTCAGTGGAATTTGTATAAGTCCCTGTAACTGGATCCACGAAATCACTGGGGTGATTCACTCTGCGATGAATGTATCCCAGGTATGACAATGAATTGTAACCTTTCCACTCGTCGGTATGTACAACTGATTCCCGTTTGACAAGTCGCGTTATAATAGGTATCAGAGTAGTCGCCTTCCTGTCTGCTATTCTTTCAGCAAATATTAAAATTAACAGCTTACTCTCTCTAATACTAACTCGCTTCCAGCATATTCCACAACGATGGACAAATCCATCAGTTGACCTGATATAGCTTTTTAGACTCATTACACCACCACACGAACAACTCTCCATTCGAAGCAAGCATAAGTCCAGGCAATACTGAAAGACACTATCCTCCTCTAATTGCAAACGTAACTTTGTAAGGGCACGCATTTGAAATGAATCAAGCGCTATACAACATTGAACTACGTTCGTGAATCTCATTGGATAATTCGACGTCGTTCGCTGATTGGTAATTACTGGTGTCTAAAGTTTAACTTGGCTTGACCACGATTTGACCAGTTACACAACGTTTAATATATTTAGACATAATCAACGTGCTCTGGTTAGTGCTATGACGCATTACGACGTAAACCTACGTAGCCAACTTAAAATAGTTTCTCCTGTAGCTGCTCTGCAAACTTTGTGAACAACCACTTAACGTTATCTTTGAATTACAGTGTAAAAGTGGACATGCTGAGAACTTTCTTGGTAGAAAGATCGTCTTCTAATCGTCAAAGGAAGTAAATTCATCCACATCTCCACGAAAGTGTTTAGAGCTACTCATCCTATCCTATCACGACAACACCTCAACTGATTCACTCACTATTCGCAATCACTTACAAAGTAAAAATAAATCTACGAAAGACAGTATGCTTCTGATGCTTCTAGACTGTCGTCATGCACCATGAGGTGGAAGCTATAATATCCATAGGGTTAAATCAGATGGACGAACTTTATAAAATCGGAAGCATAACGCGACTACGATTCTCAGTCACAGAACACAGACTATTTTGCTATTCGTCTAATTGTGTCAACAAATGTTTCTTCAATTGAGCTTAGAAAAAGAAGACCACTGGTTTAAGGGAAATTTATTCAAGGTTTTCTTCTTGAAACTTATGGACATCCTGTAATGATACACCCATTGAGAAATTTAGAAATATCCGAAAAGTAAGAATTTGATTATTTGAACTGAAACAAGTAATGTGCTTTCATCGCGAATAATAATAATAATAAAAATCAGAAAATATAAATTGGGATTACACCAGGAAAATTGAAAGAATTACTACTAAAATACACTTTGAACGTTCAATTTGTATTTATTAAGGAGTATTACCTCCAAATATATGGGGTTGCTATGGGTTCTCCGCTTGGTTCCTTATTAGCTGACATATTTCTATCTAAATTGGAAAATGGTCCTTTAAAAGAGATACTAAACAAACTCAATTATTATTGCAGATATGTTGATAATACCTTTATCGTTTGTAACAATAATTTGGATAGACAACACCTGCTCCAAGTCTTCAATAAGGTACATCCAGCTATCAAATTCACTTGTGAATAGGAACTCCAAGGTAGTATTCCATTTCTGGATGTTCTTCTTACAAAAAGAACAGACGGTACCTTAAAGAGAAACATCTATAGGAAAGCGACGTGGAATGGACAATACACCCACTTCCATAGCTTCATACCTATACAATATAAGCGCAACCTAATTCGTTGTCTTAGTCATAGAATTAGACGCATATGTACCGACGACTGCATAGAAGATGAAATAAAAAATCTTACAAACGCCTTGCTACAAAACGACTATCCTACCAACTTTGCAAAGAAGTATATCTATGAAACTACACATAAAACTAAGCAAGACACAGTAAGAGAGAAAAAGCTTTCCTTGAATGTACAATTCAAAGGCGATATACCTAGTGATATATTAAACCGTAGATTAACGAGAGCAGTTGAAAGAACTTTTAATGCCGCAAAACTGCATGTCAGTTTCTCAACCAAACCAATATTGACACAGTGCATTAAAGATAAATTACCCAAAATGGCGACATCAATATGTGTATATAAATTCAACTACTCCTGTGGAGCTAGTTATATAGGTCGTACCCAAAGGAATTTATCTTTACGCACTCATGAACATATTCCTGTTTGGCTTGGGAAAAGAGCATCCAAATCATTAAATAGTGCAATTCTGGCTCATCTAGTGGATAGCGAACACTGCATAAAAGTAGATGAGTCATTTACAGTTGTGTATCGAGTACCAAACAATCTCCCCAAAGGCACATGATTACGCCTCCTAGCCATAGCCGAGGCTTTAGAGATTAATAGAGAAAGACCAGACTTATGTGTACAGAAAAAACTTATTCACTCTCTCTGTCTACCCTGGCCCACTATAAGGTCACCAGGGTCGTAATTTTCCGTATTATTATTACCATAATTATCATTCTGTGATATCATGTCTTTATTACCCATTTCTCCACCCAGCTTATTTCACCTCATTGTTACCCTTAATTTCGTCAACCATTGTGATTTTATACTAAGCCTACCAATTCTGTAACATCTTATTACAATTTACAATTTAGCCTCTTTATTTTATCATTAGACATTATCGGTCAGCCCTCACATTCAGTGTCCCATTTGTTAATGTGTGTTTGTATGTATTTTGTGGCTATCGCATTTCTCTCACCCCAATGACACTTGTATTCTGTTGACTATAAAACAACACTATATCACCCAATTGTTCATTCACACTTCATCACATTTTTTCTGACTATTTACCCTATACACATTTGATTGTCTATGTTAACTAATGGACTATCACCTCAAGTTACACATGCACCCCAATACAGTTTCTGATATTATTTTCATTTGCCTTTATTGGCTGTATGTACTCTATTATTCATGGATTTATAACTGTAGAGCCTGAAGAAGAAGCTATCAAAAACAATTGTTTGCTCAAAATCTTGTTTTGATTTCAATAATCAGCTTTTCAGCTTGTTGTGACTTCGAAGAAACTGCCGATTGTAGACCACAATCCGAAAGGTTATTCCTGCCGATTAAAGTCTAACCAACCTTCGACTAAGGTAGTTTGGACACTACTCACCAGATCATCGAATATTATTATCCGCTTTTTAAAAATCTCTTTGCAACATTGGCTTTACTATAGATGACAATTTTAATTCATGTATTTCGATCTAGCATTAACATTAGGCATTAAACATTAGCAACCATAGATAACGCTTAGCTTTTTAGGGGTTTCTGATTGGTTTCCGGGCTAAGTTAAACTATCATCGCCATAACTCTACAGGGACCTAGAAGAACCAATCAGAATTCAGATGCGATAAAGTCGTATAATCGTTGAGAAATACACTAAAAACAAACCATTGCGAACATAATATTATACTTCATGGTTGTATCTTATGTATTGTAAGCATGTCTCCCAGTCACTATGCAGATGATCTATAGAGAGAAGTCGTAGAATGCACGATGGATGCACTCATCCAGGTGACTGTAGGTTATTTCAGCCCAGATGCAGCAGTGACTGGCATTACTTTAGAACAACCAAACTTAGTTCTGCTCATACTGATAATTTCTGTCATAGAGAATTAAGCCCTCAGTTATCACGGACTAGCATCGTTTCATCATTGCCTAAGGCGTATTCTGGGACAATTCATGAACAACATTAGTTCAGCAATCCCGATGTCGCCTTCCGAAGAAAATGACTAATGTATTCAACGCATTATAGAAAGATTGTTGCTAATCAACATGAACTGTATTCTATGCCGATGCAATTCATCGAGTTTGTATAAAGAAATCGGTTTTTATTATTTGGAGAATTTTATATTTTAATATTACAGTAAAGTGTCATTGCAAATCCATCAAGTGAGGTAGGTCCACTGTCGGTGAACGAACCATTTTAGCTGTCTGTCTACAGAAAATCAGGGGCGGCTGTCTACCTCAATTTCATCGACTTTGAAAAGGCAGGCCTTCGATAGCAAGCACAGTATCGATTGAGAGGTTATTTGGATGGAAACTACTTCGTTACTACCAAACAGTGCCGTCAACAGTTATACACATCATCTAACAGCATGCTGCATGCTAAGTAATCCACACAAAACAGGGAAACTCACGGAATCCTTCGAAGAAGTGAAGACGGGAGTAAGACAAGGCTGGCTGGTGGCTGGCTGCCTACTATCTCCAATGATTGTTTTCCTGGTTGCAGTAGACTGGACAATGCGACAGACAGACAAACAGATAGCGGCTAGCCAGGCCGGGCCAGGCAACGAGGAGACAGGCATCAAATGGAACATACCAAAAACGATTCGACCATCTGCATTTCACCGAGGACATATACGACTGATTTCCCTCCCACAAACTGGAAAATATGCAAATGAAAAGCAACAAGTTGACGACTGACGAAGAAGAAGAAGCATCAAAGATAGGACAAAAAAATAGGTGAACACAGAGAAAACAGAGGTGATGTAGATTCTTGGCAAACAGCAACAGTAACAGAAACAACAACAGACGGCAGACAATGAAGGGAATGTGAAAGAAGCAACCTTCTTTACCTACATATCTATCTACCTACCTACCTGAGAAGCATCGTTTCAACTACGGACGGACGGAAGGAGCGAATTGATTAGGAAGGAGGATATGGAAGCGCGGATCCAGAAAGCAAGGCAAGCTTCCATTACTCTCAAATCTGTGTGGAGATGAATAGGACTGACTCAGCGCTCAGCATGAAAATAACATCCGGATTTTTGACGCCAATGTGAACAAACTGCAGACCTTCAACATCAGTGGCAACAACTGCAAAACTTAGCTCAAGATCACATCAGCAACAGGGAGGGAGGGAGGGAGTGATCTCTGGCAATGAACGAACCAATCAACCAACCAAGCCAGCAAGAAGCAATTGTTTTGTACAACAAATATGCAGGAAGAAATCCAGCTGGTGGATTGGCCATACTCTGAGAAAACAAACCATCATCAAGTGATTGACATCCATCAAACGCCAGGTCATCGCTCCAGTAGAATCCATCCGAATGGGAAGCGAGCGGCGAGTCAGTTGGTCGTCAGTGCAGGGTCGAAATGGAGTGGAAGAGGTGATGCGAAGAGATGATGAAAGCGTGTGCATAGACGTGGTGATGAGCCAGGTGATAAAAACTTTGGCACAGAAACGAACGCAATGGAGATGTAAGGCTGTAGCCTTGTGTTCCTCTAGGAATTCAACGAGACAATAATAATAATTATAATATACTGATAGTATTAATAATAATAATATACCGAAAGTGAGAATTGAATATGCAATTTAAGGCCAGTGCAAGGATGAAGAAGAAAAACTATTACATACGTATTTCGGCATAATGTTATTAAACTGAAATAGACAAATAGACAGACAGACAGACCTACTTACCCAGAAATTAATCCATCAGCAAATGTGTCAGTCAGTTTTACACACATGGTGATGTCCAGTCAGTCAATTGTGTTTGGGGATTGATTTCCCATCGATGGATGACCATCGACGACTGGTTGGTGCCAGTCACAGGGAAATGCATCACGAATTGGTAGAAGTTAGAATTCATGCGTTGGTCATGTGTTGATGAATCGGGTCGGATCCCAGTGAGTAGTGGCTGAATGGTATACGAGCCAGCTAGTTGGCCTGGGTTCGAACCCACCCATTGAGGTGGGTACTGCGTACTACTACTGCCAATGATTCCCAAACTAGGCTGATGAAACAGCTGGCTGTCCGTCCGTCCAGTACTTCCCGAAATGCTGGTTTTCAATCCACCTTCGGTGAAAAATGATTGATATCAATCCGTGCGTGGTCAAACTCGTAAAAACAAATTTAATTCTTACAAACCAACTATGGGAATCTTAGTGATAATAATAATAACAAAATAGGTAGTGTGATGGCTATAGGCTTGTCGACAGGTCAGAGAATTACACACATAAATGATGGTGTATGATTGGTCTATACGAACGAATAAGATTAGTAGTTTTTTTTATCACAGGTGTGATGTGATAGCAGTACTACGTAAACATAACTGAACCCACCCTGGTAGGGAGAGAGAGAGAGGGAGGGATGACAAATAACTGTCACAGACGGAGAGGGTGGTGGGTGATAAGTAGTCTATTACTATTATTATTATTATTACCAAATATGAAAAGCTAAAAATAAATTTACAAACCATATGTAGAGGGTGTGGTGGTGTGGAGTGACGGGGTTAATTTAGTGTAGTGTAGTGCAGTTTGATGCATTCTACTAGTGAGTCAGGTAGGTATAAAATATATATATATATATCTCGTCAGTGTGAAATGTTGCAAAATTCAATGACAAAAATTCAGTTGTATGATAATCTTGAGAAAATCAGATGCGGTCGAAAATGTCAAACCAAAAAGAATTTATGAGAAATAGTGTACATTTCAGACAGACATGTATCAGGCACTCACCATTCTCAATGTATGCACTACTATCTGTAGATTAGATTATACTTGTCACAATTTATGCTTTGCAGCATTTGATCATGATGTGATAACGTTTCACTTAGCCTGATGCTGATGATGCTGATGGCAAGCCGATTACTGAAAACAAAGCACAAAAAAGAGATATTAGATCAAAATTTCGGGTACGTAGTACGAGTACTGCAGGTTAAAACACCTATGTAAAAAATTAATACGAACCGAACTGTGGGTGTGGGGTGAAAATTGAAATGTCACACATACTTAGGTGAAATAGGATACTTGTCATAAATAATAATAATAATAGGTAAATTAGTGTTAAGCGATGTTTCATTTGCAGACCACCACCACCACCAACACTACCGTCACACATATCAGGTCATACATATATGCAAACCTAATTGACTAACTAATACAAATGAAATAAAGGGGGGAAACGTGTGTGTGTTGGGGTCGGGTGTGGTGGAGGCGTGATGATGTCTGGCTAGAGGAAAAGTTATATAAGCTGTGATGCTTACATTCAAAGACCATTATTACAGAATTTATTAAGTATACAGGTGAGCAAGTGATATATTTGGTGTAGACTAATTGTCCCTTTTGTATTCACAGCATCATCACCATCATGAGGCAGGGGAGGAAATCAACTCAGATAATGTGGGGTACATTGAAGAAGAAGAAGAAGAGGTGCAGCAGCAGCAGCAGCAAGTTGTAAGACAGGCAGGAGATGCTTTTCTGGTAAACTGTATGAATAATGAATGCATAACGCCTTGGTGGATGATACAACTAGTCCAAAATTTACTGATATGAAAGAGAAACAACGGTTACAAACGCAAGATGCAGCTTTTAGTGATTGGAATTTCTGGAAATGTGAATGAATGCAACGCGCATACAAGGAAGAGAGAGGTGCCAAGGGATGCATGATATATTACCTTTGTTGTATTTCCCCCATTTCGTCATTTCGAGATGCTGTTATCCAAGTACATATATTATAAAAATGAAGACACTAACAACAACATCTTTATTCGTAATTGTCATTTGACTACTCATTTAACTGATCAATATTTTCATACGTAAATCACGTCGCTACTATTTTAACATCGGTATTTCCCGTATTATTACATTTAATCGTATAGCGCTTAATACTCACGTATCATTTCCGTCTACAGACTACAGATCCCTGGCCTTATTCCTTATATTCCTTACATATTCTACCATGATTATCAATCCTATTTTTCCTTTATTATTGCATTTATTATCGACCTTATTAACCACATTAAACTGCTCATTTTTCAGCTTAATAAATCGCCTTCTATGTCATATCGCTGCTACGTATTACGCATGTTATTGTCGAACACTTAAATGTATTTTTTTATATTTCAGTGTTCTGGTGGGGGAATTATGTAGTACCCCTGTACCAACTATAAACATACGCTTTTTAATCTAATTTGCATACTGATATTATATGTTTACACAGACCGACTTTTTATATGTACTTTGTAAACATTAGTCAATTTACTGTTGAATATTACCTTGACACAATTTTGAAATTTGACTACTGCTGTAATACACGATGACACTCTTCACAATTGCCTTTTGATTTTACATTGTGGGCATCAAATAACCACAACGTCTACGCACATTGATAAACGTGAAGAAGTACTAGGAAATACGTGTACGCTAATTTAGTCAAATAGAGCACGTAACAAAAGCATGAAGACAGACAAGTGCAACAAATTACATTCAAGGTAACCAGGAGAGATGATTAATGTACTCGTGGAGAAATTTAAAAGCTCACTTCAATTTGAAGTATACGCTGAAGATGTTGCTTAGTAAGGCAATAAAACTTCACAAAAGAATACCAAAACATCGACCTATTCGAAGAAACGAAGATTCTCAAGTCTCTTATCTCTTCTCCAATGGCATAACATCATGCATACTGGGCACAGAGCAGATTTTCATCGTCTATTAAGCACCTCATAATAAAATGTTTGTAAACGAATAAAATGTCAGTCATTTAAGTCTCTCAAAAAATCTGTGAAACACAGCAACGGAATTTTTTCATTGAATGCTGTTGTTATCTGTACTTCGACATTTCCACCTCTAAATTCAGCCGACCAAATTTAAAGGTGGGGCAAAGCTTATATTCATGCGAAATCGTATCAGTCGACAGAAGTGTACGCAACCAAGTTGTGTATATTTGACCTCATAGAACGTTATTTTGTCATCTAAACTTTTCGACGATTTTTATATTTTGAAATGGTATTTGTGGTGGTGGAGGGTGTTTATTGTAAATCGGAACTACTTTGTTATTAGGAGGTTTGACATCACAGTGACTCGTTTCGACTTGTTGGTTTGTAAGGGTTAGTTTGTTTTTACGAGTTGATCACGGATCGATATCAGTTAGAGAACCACTGAAGATCAGGGAGTACTGGACAGCTGCTGTTTCATCCTAGTTTGGGAATCATCGGCAGTACGCACCCACTGGGATTCGAACCCAGAACCTTCCGGTTACAAGGCAAGTTGTCCAGTACTCCCTGGTCTTCAATGGTTCTCTAACTGATATCAATCCGTGATCAACTCGTAAAAAT
The DNA here is from genome assembly GCA_944472155.2 of Trichobilharzia szidati. Classification (NCBI taxonomy): domain Eukaryota; kingdom Metazoa; phylum Platyhelminthes; class Trematoda; order Strigeidida; family Schistosomatidae; genus Trichobilharzia; species Trichobilharzia szidati. The sequence continues at coordinate 11,306 of CALYDE020000147.1, forward strand.
AATATATATATAGTTCCAAATCTTGTATAAACCAACCCCTAGTGTTTTACGGATGCAGTACATCATATCGAATGATTCAGCCACACTTTTAAGAGATCGTTGATAACGTCTGCATAAGTGATCAGATATATGTAGATATCGTGTTATGCTGCAAGGATTTATGCTTATTTATTCTCCATAATCACTTTAACATCCCAACTGCTGATTTAGGTTGTTGAATGCAGTTCACTCAGATGTTGTGTGTAGATTAAATGTTGAATATTCTTCTTGCATATTCGTTTATGACTGGATATATTCTATGTTTAATAGCGTTTAGTCAAATATTTCAATAGAAATTCACTTCATATTGTAGATGTTTCTCTTATTGTGCTCCTAAATACTTCGCCTGGTTTTCAACTTTTAACCATAAATGAGTTCTACAAAGAAAAAAAGATCAATTTTATGCTGAGGCATTGATCACAAACTTTGACACTCTATAGTTTTATTTGATTTAACACTGTGATACTATCAAATATTTTATATCAGATAAAATGTTTCTGCGATAGAATTACAGTTAACCAAGGTGCCTGGATGCTATCCTCCTGTATCACTGTTTTATATTTCTTAATAAAAATGTGTATGTCTGGTATCGACGTCATCTAGAATCGACCATTTTCTTCGTTGAGATATTTTATGTGCTGTTTTTAAGTAGTTAAAGCAAAGGCAAATTAGTCAAATATAAAGTCTTTTCGATTAGCGTTTAAGATTTGGTCTTTTTTAGTTGAAATTTAGGATATCTGAAATTGTTCAGACGCATTTAGGCTTATAACCAGGGTACGTGTCTGCACACACACACTTTCTGTCTCTCCATTGTTTAATACCACTTCAGATTTTCATGTAAAAATGTAGCTGGTTAAAATGAGCGTTTTTTTCAATTTTTCTTATCACTCAGCAGAACTTTCTAGATTTAGTATAAATAGTCATGCAAATAATTCATTTTCATATTCGTTCATTTGGATTATACGGAGATGAAGATGTTCTTGAGCCTTCTTTTCTGCTTGCTAACCCCAGTCATTTACGCTGACAATTTATCAGGTGAGTTTGTATGCTTTTATATAAGAGATTGACAGTGACGTTCTTTGTGGTACAAATATGACTGAAGACTATAAAATATTATTCATAAAAATAATCATTCATAATCATAATTTCTCTTTGATATCTTGTGGATCAGATAGATCAGCCTTATAATTTTGATGGATTGCAGTCTAAGTGATATCCCATAACTTGACATATGAGCCCGAAACAGGATTGAGTTCGCGTTGCAGATTCCACTGTTAGCTACCATCAAACCACGTTTTTTCATATCTTTTAAGTTCCCAGTGGAAAATAGGGCTTCAAGCTGGAAGCTTGAAGTTCTGGAGCATGGTGTATTTTGCGGGATGAAGTTGCTAGCCTCAGGCCCAACCTTCCCTCTGTACCAGTCTTGTTATTGGCTTAGCGAGGTAAAGGATTGTGTCGCTCGTTGCTTGAAACCCGGACCGATTGCGTGGTCGATGAGTATTCTACCACTGTGCCACCGACACATTCGAAACCTTCGTTCTATTTAGAAAATTCTCTGATATTCGTATTATACTCAGTCACAATTACAATATTATTTGGCATGTTAGTTTAATGAAATAGAGGCTGTTCCCGAGCTCAACCATAAGTCGTCAATCCCCACTATTCTTTTCATCGACATTTTACATTCCTGGTAGTCTTTTTTTTCGATAAACATACATTATCTTTTGAATTTCTTATGAAAACTTGCAATAATTTGAATGACATAATTCAGTAAAGCGTTTCTCGAACCTGCTACTTATCATCATAGAAATTGTAGTAGAAATGGATTTATCGATTGAGCAATGATTTGGTTTCTGTGTACACGAATTCACCATGAATAGCAGTCGAATTTAGTAGACTTAGGGAGTAAAAACTATAGAAAATCAAAACAAATGATTCAGCGAAGAGACTCTTTTCAACGAATTTATCATCAAGCTGTACAATCGTATATATATGGTTTTTTTAAGAAGTTATATCCGGTGAGGGGATTGAAACATAGGTGTGAATGCATAAAATAATAATAATATGAAATGCAATTAAAACTAAAATGTTTGTGATTATAATCGTAGTTAAATGTCAAGTGGCAAAGCAAATTAATGTCATATATAGAATAATTCATAGGATGGATAGAACTTGAAAAAGAGTGTGCAATTATAAGATTAGTAGACAAATCGAATAAAATGAAAACGTTACGTAATATTGTGTGAAATTTAATAGCATAGAATTTAATGTTGCATAAAGGAATTGATTTAGAATGACAAGTGGAACAAGTGAAATAATACCGGGA
>CALYDE020000148.1:0-13670 GCA_944472155.2 Trichobilharzia szidati
ACCATACTCTTAGGAAACCATCAAGTGATATCACTAGACAAGCCATTGCTCGAGTGGAACCCGGCCGAAAGGGAAGCGGCGAGTTGGTCGTCAGTGCAAGAGTGGGTGACTTGGAGGAGGTCATGTGAAGAGGAGATGAAAACGTGTGGGCAGATATGGAGCCAGGTGAAGACTCTAGCAGAGAACCGAACGCAATGGAGACGCACGGCTGAAGCCCTATGTTCCTGTAGGAATTAAAGGATACAATAATAATAATAATACCAAACGTAAAAGTTTCAGCAATTATAGTAAGGAAAGTAATATTAGTAGTATACTTAAACTAGTAGGAGCAATATTAGGATTATTATTGCTAGTAGCTTTAGTATAAGCAGAAAAAGTGCTAGTGTAACGACAGAAGACAACGGTCAGGCAACAGATCGTTTATTGAGAAAATCAAGAGGTATTTATAGATTCTTATGTACATTATTATTAGCGTTATTGTTAGCAGAGAAGCAACATCTTCTGATTGGTTGTTTTCCTACTGAAGGTTATTCCGTTATCTCTCTGTGGCCGTTTCTTAGAAAGCCAAGCCATATATCTGCGAATGCTATTTGCACACGTTAAGTCTGCTGTAATTGGTTGGTGATTTTCTCAAGGTTAGGCTTTGCTCTTGTTTTTTCTCATGACCCCGATTCGGGATGTGAACATTGACGTCAATTGGTGTCTGTCTACCAATTTAGGCTAGCAGATAGCTCTCACCACAATAGTAAGAGTTATAATAGTAATGCTGAAATGAGTTAAGACATCTATGACATTGAAATGATTTTGAAAAGATGTTGCTGAGATAAATGGAAGAGACGGCTTCTTTTAGATTCTTCTCAATGCTAGTGATCAGTAATTGTTGTTGGTCGGGTATCTTCACCCCCTCCGACACACGCTTTGTGAGCGTCGGTGGCACAGCGGTTAGGACTCTCGCCGACTATGCTTATGGTCCGGGGTTCGATCCCCTGCCGGCGCACAGCTGATATCTATAGTCGGCCTGCAAGATTTGGGCTACCAATATCACATGCTGAAAATTCCATACTTGTACCAAAAATACGGTGTGGAATCAAGCTATAATCAAAAATAAATAATGCTCGCAGCTTCAACCCGTAAAATCAATACTACTACTACTGAGACTCCGAAGCATAAAGCGTATCCCTCCCCTTAGAATACAAAGAAATGAAAAGAATACGATGACATTACAACATTGTTGAAGTATTTGTACCAAGGAGGAAGGCGTATTATAGTTCAATGGAATTCAGTATTATTTTAACAGTTGATCTCTTATTCTTATTATTTCACCAAATCAATAATTCGATACATGCATACATCACTTGTTGGTTTTCAGGGATTCGATTGGCTACAGGTTTGATTACTAGTTGACATCAGTTAGGGCACTATTGGACAGCTGTTTCATCCAAGTTTGAGACTCTTCATCAGTACACACTCACCGGAAGGGTTCCAGCCTAGGAAATTCTGATTACAAGCCGAGTTCGGAGACCAATCAGCAACTGGGATCCGATCCAATGAATGAAACAGCTGTCCAGTCCAATGGTTCTCAAACTGATGTCAACTCGTGTTCAAATCTATTCTATATATGACATTAATTGTTTTACCACTTGATATTTAACTGTGATTACAACCACAAACATATTAATTGCATTTCATACTACTTTTATTATTATTTTATGTATTCATACATTTGTTTAAATTTATGCACTGGATATAATTTCCTAAAATCCATATAAGTACTATTGTACAGCTTGTTAATAAATTCGTTGACAAGAGTCAATTCGCTGAATATTGTGTTCTTACTGATAAGTAGTCAAACTGTATATACATAATTTCAGTGACATAATTCAATTTTCCTGTCGATTGATTGGACCAAAGTGGTCAGTCTCAGGTTGACATGTCTGTCGGCTTCTTGTGAAGATGCTTCAACGATGTCCGGGCATGTAATTAGAAGTTAACTGGTGGATGGTGACTAGCAGTGGAATCCAGGATATTGCGCATTTCGTCCTAATTGGGATTCGTCGGTGGCTGGATATACCTGCATTCCGTAGTGAGTGATGATGTTCCCACGGAGGCTCGAACCCAAAGCGTTATCCACTAGACCACTTGAGCCACCAGAGCCGATATGTCAACCTGAGACCAAGCAGTTCAGTCCAATCAATCGAGGGGAAAATCTAAAATTCATTTAAATCAATATAACCCGTTGCACAAGAGGTGGCTCTCGTGGCCCAAGTGGTCTAGTGCATAACACTTCGGTGTTTGAAACTATAGGGTCTGTGTTCGAGTCGTGGTGGAAACGTCATCAGTGACTCACTGGGGAATGCAGGTACATCGAGTTGACAAGTCCCAAGTAGGAAGAAGTGCGTACATCCTGGATTCCACTCCTAGTCACCATCCACCAATTAACTTCTAAAAACTTACTGTCTTAATACCGTATATCGATAAAAATATTTTTATGATTTTATATTATGAAAGATCCAAGTTTACCATGGACTGATGTCAGTCAGAGAACCGTTGAAGACCACCACAGAGTACTAGACAGCTGTTTCGTCGGCCTAGTTTGGGAATCATCGGTTGCATAATTTAAACAGGTAAATAGGAGGTCAGTGAGATAATTAGAAGGTAGGAATTTAACTAGAGCCTCATTGATTGACCCTGCCAAGTTGAGTAGGCTAGAAATAAATAGATCGGACATTGGATTGCATTCACATCCATGTAATCACAAAATAGGGTGGGGAGAGGGTGAGAGTAATAAGAAATAATGAAATTAGTTGGAGAGAAAGGGAGAGGGTGAGGTTGATCAATGGACTTTTTTAGTCGAATCAACAGTAAAAGCGTGCAGTCGAAATAGCAAAATGGAAAGCTGCAGTAAAAAAAGGAGAGGGTAAGGTGATATAAAAACATGTCAGGAGGTTGCATGAATGCATCAATATTGTTGTGAGCCCATAAATTGTAGTCAAAACATCAACCAGTTGTCACTGTGTAACAGTTAGTAAGCTTATGTACTACAGAATCATACCACCAGAATTCTACCACACTGTCGAAATTATACTCTTAAATAAACCACAGTGAATCAAACACACTGGATTATTATGATTCCCTTGGATTCCGATTGGAACATAGGGCTTTCAAAACATATCTCCCGTTCGCTTTGTTTTCTGCTGTCCTTTTCGGCTGGATGACTCCACGACTGCCCCACACGAGCTCCTCCGTGTCACTATCGGACAGACGCCCAACTCGTCGTTTCCCATTCACCTTCCACTCCAGCAATGGCCTGGCCAGCGCGCCATATCATTCGACGGCCTCCTCAACGTATACCCGATTAATCCATTTCCATTTTCTCTTACATATTTGTTGAGCGATCGGCTCTTTGTGAGTTTCTTCTCATAGTTTCTTGTTACTAATTCTTCCTGGCAGCCAGCCGGCCGGCTATTTGGTCTTCAGTATGGAGCCAGCCAGCGAAGTGGGCAGCTGTTCATAAGAATCTGCAGTGGGCTGTTGGGAATGCTTTTCGTGACAAGCTGGCCAAGTTTCTTACCCATATAAAAGAACCGACGGACTGACTAACTTCAGATTTATGTTGAAAATCTGAACCTTATTCTTTGTGCTGGCTGAGTGAGAGCAGAAGATTTCCAAACCGACTTTAGATTTAAGGAGGCGTATCTTGCCCTTCTAATGCTGTCTGGCTTTGACATCTTCATCCATGCCATCCTCCTGTAGTTGAAACGATGCTTCCTAGATAAGTGAAGGAAGTAACCTCTGTCAAATCTCTCCCATTGATGGTGATTGGTGCTGGCTGTTGTTTTTTATGCTGTTGGTTGGTTATCTTCATCACCTGCGTCTTCTCTATGTTCAGCTGTAGTCCTGTCTTCACCGTTTGCTCCTTCTCACACTTTGTTGGTTTTCCTATGCCTCCCTGCAAGTCTTCATTTTTATGTGATATTAAACATAATTCGTGCATGCGTGAAATCCAGATCTTCTAGAGTCTTCTGAGTGAGTAGGAATAAAATATTGATGTTCTTTGGTACTTTCTCTTCTAGGTTTGCTGTTCCCTCTCTGAAAAAAATTACTCTATTTACATTGATTGGTCACTAGAGAGTAGCCAATGCCATGCTGGTCTAGTCCTTGGTGCTGAACTTGACTGAGTCTACAATATGATCACCAAGCCAGCTGATTTGTCATCACAATGCAGTTAGTAGTAGGAAGCACTATCTGTCTGTGTTCCTTGACGGTCGTCAGTAGGGTATTTCTACAAACAACAGGCACGAAAATTACTTCAGACAGAGCTTCCTGCTAATGGCCTCCAATCATCTAACACAAATTATTCAATTTAAAATGTACAGTGTTTTCACTGTTTAAAAATAGGATGAAAACATCTTTATTTTATATGGAATGGTGATTTTGGATCTGTTAGATTGATCATGGCAAGAATTGAATTCTGGGGCAATTTGACAAACTTCAGTTATATGATCTTGCATTCCACTGAAACTGACACCAACCAATCATCATTCAGAAAGCCAAATCTTTATTGATTGCTATCTTTCATCAACCAAATAACACGAGGTTCGCCTTAAAAAAACCATTCTGGAAGTATTCATATTAGAAGTCAATATACTATCACAGACGGAAAACTTCACTCTTACAAACATCAATTAACAAACAGCTAATATGGACTGACGTGAAGAACCTAGAAGACCTGGATTTCGCGCGTGGATGATTTATGTTTGATGTCACACAAAATCGAAGACTTACAAGCGAAAACCGACAAACTGGTCGAAGAAGCAGCCAGAGAAGACTGGACTGCAGGTGAACATAGACAAGACGGAGGTTATGAAAATACCCAACCAACAACAACAACAGCAGCGACAGCAGCAACATCCAGCGTTAATCACCATCAACGGGAGGGATTTGAAAGAGGTTATTTCATTCACTTATCCAGGGAGCGTTGTCTCAACTACAGGAGGAACAGGAGGACGAGGATGTCAAATCGAGAATCGGGAAGGCGAGAAACACATTCATCAACAACCTGAAACCAATCTGGAAATCTTCGTCACTCAACTCAGCATCAACAACAAAATTCGGATTTTCAATACAAACGTCAAGTCAGTCAGTTCTTCTATACGTATGGATCAGAAACTTGGCCAGTGGGTCACAAAGAATATTTCCAACAGCCTGTTGCAGACCTTAATCAACAACAACTGTCTTCGCTCTATCCTGAAGATCAGATGGCCGCCGGAAAGAATCACCAACAAGAAACTATGGGAACAAACAAACGAAACAAGAAGCAATCGCCCAACAAATATGCAGGAGAAAGTGGAGATGGATTGGACACTCGCTGAGGAGGCCACTGGATGACATCACGTGTCAGGCCAACGCTCGAGTGGAACCCGAAAGGGAAGTGGCGAGCGGGACGTCGAAGGGTGACATGGAGGAGTTGAAACAGTATAGACTAACATGGATACAGGTGAAAAGTACAGCAGAAGACAGAAGCAAGTGGAGACGTGTGGTTGGAGCCCTATATTCCACTAGAAACTCAAGGGAACAATAATAATAATATAATCTAATGTTCCATGACTTTCCAAAGTTCCTTAACCTTATATCACTTCGATTGTCTGAAGGATTTCATCATAAGCTGGCATCAGTTAGAGAACCATTGGAAAACCACCTGAGAGTACTGGATAGCCGTATCGTCAGCCTGGTTTGGGACTCTTCAGCGGTACTCACACACCTACAGGGTTCGAACCCAGGAGATTCTGGTTACAAGGCGAGTGATCTCGTAGACCATTCATCAGCCACTGGAACCCGATCAAATGTATTCAATGGCCACTCCATGTATTCCAGCTTCTGCCAATCCACGAAATAGCACTACCACTTCGCAATGACTTCTTCGATGAATAAGTGTCCTCACTTTCAATCTACTGTGCCCTACTGGTCACGGCTTCCCACTAGAATCCAACCTTACTACATGAACAATGCCAGTCATTAGTGAGCATCAGATCATTTTTCAAGTATTGGTTTTGTAGGGAATTTTGTTTGATTGTTTGGAGTGACATCAATCAGAGAACCATTGGAAAACCTGTCAGGGATTACTGGACAGGTAACTGTTCCGTCAACCCAGTTAAGGACTCTTCATCAGCACGCACCACCCATCCTCCAATCAATCAAATAAAATCCCTACAAAACCAACACTTGAAAATTATATCACTTCATAATGATACCCAATTTCAAGGTGGATCAAATCCTCAGAAATGAGGAATTTTTGAAGTCTAACATTGAAGCTTTCTTGAAATATAAACACCTCTCTCTCCAATATATTACAAATAGTATACTTCTTGTGGAAAACATTCAGTCAAAATTGTTTACTCACACAACAATCCTGTCGCGTGTTATAGCGCCAATCTGTCAGTTAAATACCATCTCACTTTCTTTGCATCTAAGATTAAAACATGTACAATGTCATATGACTTCATAATTAACACATCATGCATGCATAACCATTAAGGCTGAAAATCTAATATGAGCCACTCACACACTCAATGATTGATAAGTTGTATTTTATAAAACACAAAAGCATTGAGCAAAGAATATCCCCCTTTCGATAAATTCCTCTTCTGGCTCTACAATTATATATACATATGTTAATATACATAGAATATTCTAGAATAGTAGTGAATAACAATATTGGTGCTTTTTTAAGTATTATCGATGTGAAAAGTAAGATCAATGGAATTACAGTTCATTAAAGATGCTTAAATAATAATAATAAAGATATAGTAGCCAATAGAATACCAACAAAAATTAGGGAGATTTCCACAAAAATTCATGATCATTCGAACCTAGATGGCCAGCGGGGTAAGGACAATGTCTGAACTAGCTTCTTTTGGACACATAAATTAGGCTTCTTAATGTGGATCCCAACAGCCAGCCTCAGCAATATTCAGTGAACGAACTCTTAAGGCGAAATTGAGGTTCGTAGGTATGCGGTAAATTACCCTGAAAGCCTGGTTAACATCAATCTTGTGTTCTATATCCATAAGATGAGATAGAATAGCGCTACGAGTAGATTTTGTTTTTTCTTTACCTAAGAACACAGGGTGATGTTCCGAACATCACCCTTAGGAGTTCGTCTACTACATATTGCTGATATATATATATATATATCAGCAATATATATATATATATATAGAATAATTCATAAGATATGTAGATGTTAGGAAGGGAGAACATATTCCAGCTGCATGGTTTTACAAGGAACGAAGGAAGGAAGGGTGTGCGAAGCTCTATTCTAGAAAACACTTGATCGACTCCTGTCACTCTGCCAACCATGACCATGATTTTAAGATCATTTACCGAATCCATGCCAACTTGCAGCGTTTTCTTTATCGTAAACTTGTAAAGACAATGGAGGCCTTGGCGATTCACAAATTTAAGTCAGATCCTTGTGTACTAAAGAAGTAATTACAATCCCTACTTCTGCCTTGGCTGTAGAGGGATAGACATTTATTTTGTTTATTTAGTTAATCTATGAACCTTTCTCTTATTACTATTATTATTATTATTACTATTCTCACTCTGAATTGTTTCCGCTTGTCTCACTTGTCATTCTAAATTCAGAACTACTAATTTTTTTATTTTTACAATACTGAATTCTATCTTCTCAAATTTCACACCACGTCATGCAACGCCGTGTATTAGCCTGCTAACCCTACAAGTATGCACCCCTTCCCGACATCTATACATCCTACGAATTATTCTAGATATGACATTAATTTTTTTCCTACTTGACATTTAACTATGATTATAATCACAAACATTTTAATTTTAATTGCATTTCATACTACTATTATTATTATTTCATGTATTCACACCTTTGATTAAGTTCCCTCGCTGGATATAATTCTTTAAAAACCCTATATATACGATTGTACAACTTGATGGTAAAAATATTTTCGACAATAAATTTAGCCTACTTTAATTTTGTTTAAGTAGACAAGTTATTTTAGCCTGTTTTTACTTTTGAATCGCTACTCATATCTTAATTGAACAAATGAGAGTTTTAAGTGTATAGCGTTCAATAAGAAGACCTATGTTGGAATTATTTGAAGTTTTTGCAAACTTTATATCCTTTATCTTCATATAAAGCTGAATCATTGGCTATTCGGGATCTAAAATCGGACCTCTGCATTAAAAAGCACTGCATATATTCACTCACCTTACCGTGGCCAGAGTAATTTTCCAACAATGATTTTGCTTCATTTTATTATGTAACTTTACTATTATTATTATTACTATTTTGATTATCATTATTATTCCTATCATCCTTATTTTATTGTCACTCTATTAATGTTCATTAATAACATTTCGTTTTCATACAGATTTTATATAAAAACACTTTATCGTCTTTCCACTAGTTTTTTGTCAACCCCAAAAAATTATACCGACTAGTCGTTCTCCCACACCCACTAACTGATCCCAACTTCTGCGCCCTTCTTCTAATTTCCAACTAGTCATCCCCTTCTAGATTACACCTTATGTTATGTAATACATTTTCGAGGACAAATTTCTACGGTACCTGACTGGTATTGTGAATTCTTTGTTAAATATAATTCTAATTGTACAGCAGCTTATGAAAATAAATCGTCGAAAAGCGAAAATTTTCTTCGCTGTTTACGTCTTTTTTTAATTAATAAGTTATCGAATTCTAACCCAGTAGTAGAGTATTCAACGAACTGTAACGAATTGTAACCTGATTGTCTTCGGCTTGATCGCCAGTAGGCTCATTGGTGCCCCCCCCAAATTTGAAGAGTTTCATAAAAGATCGAAACAGTTGTCCAGTTCTCCCTGCTGGTCTTCCAATGGTTGTCTAATAAATGTCAGCTCATGATGAAATCCTGTAACTAATCGAATCAACTCCCTTCAAACCAACACTAGTTTGCTTACTCATTGTCAACTTTCACTAGCGTGTATAAGCTACGATTGCAGATGTTATCATCACTACGTTAATCCGGCTCAAAAATCAATTCCCGTAGGATGGTTATATATATAATGACTAATTAGTCAGTATGCGAGTAGGCGTGGGGAAGTAACCCATGTCATGTGCCTAGTCTTTAACAGTGTTACCTTAGGGAATAAAAAGACAGTTACAGCGAAGAAAATTTTCTTTTCGACGAAGTCATCATCTAGGCTGTACATTCGTGTATTTATATCAAATGGATGGGAAAGTTTCAGAATAATTTCCGGTTAGGGGTCAAGTTAATAAAAATTACAATTAGGAATTAGAATACCATAATAAACAGGGGGACGGATAAAACTCAAACAAAGTAGCATTACAATAACTAAGAAGATTGACATTGTGCAATTGGGGGTTAGAAATGTAAAAATAACAAAATATACAGGATGTTTGAATATAAGACTAATGTGATGAATAATTGTTTATGCAATCAGGGATTAAATATGTAGAAATAATAACATGACAAAATAAACAGTAAGAGTGGATATGAAAATATGGTAGTGTAGACAGGGATTAAGAAAACTTAAAATAACATGAATAAACAGGAAGTTTAGATAAGAAAGGCGATGGGATGGTCATTATTAAAAAATTTACCTGTTTACGATGGCCATGGGAGGGATAGGGGTTGGACGTATTTCTTTTGGATACAAAGCGTGGGTTTGAGCTTTTGGATAGCTAGCGCCTCAGCTATGCTCAGATGTCTTGATTTCACTTCCTTTGACAGGTCGAAAGGCGCTGAATGTCCTGAGTTGACCAGATGTTCTGTCACTGAACTGTATACACGTTTTTGGTCTTCTTTTACTAGCCAGGCTGGGTAGTGTTCGCGAGCGCGTTTACCTTACTGACTGGAATTGCGTCTGTTAAATTTTGCCATAGATATTCACCAAACTAGGCGACTTACAATTACACTGAATTGATGTTGAATGACTTGAGGAAGTTGGGAACTCTGAAACTCTTCAGCGCTTCATTATATAACGAAGAAAGCAATCAATAATCGTGTGTGTGCATGTGTGCGCAGTAGGTATGTGTGTGAATGCATGTGTACGTAGTTGACATCGTTTATTTTCAATGTAACATTGGACATTGAATACGTTATGATGATTTAAACAAAACATTTATAACGATAAATAGATAGATGAATAAATAAATAAATAAATAACAACTTGTGTTCATACATTAGTGAACTTGTTTTTAAAAGAGTATAATTACTGTAATTAATTTTATTTTACGATATATCCATACATCATTTATGTTATATATGTCACATGGTGGCTATTATAAATTTAACAGTTTTCCTTTTCGAAAAATAATGTTTACTTTTATTTTTTTATTATTACTTTTTTCTTCTTGCGATTAATGTACCTAAACATGTGCATTTTTTAGTATTTTTAATATATTTATGCGTTGAAGTTTCTGTAGCAATTTGGTTAAGTTTTGCGGGTGGAGTTGCTAGCACCACGCCCCAACCCTCCCTCTTTATCCGGGCTTGGAACCGGCTAGAAAACTAGCGAGCTAGTAATCTAGGCAGCAGCAACATCCAGCGCCAATCACCATCAACGGGAGGGATTTGAAAGAGGTTACTTCATTCACTTATCTAGGGAGCATTGTCTCAACTACAGACACGAGGAACGGACGAGGATGTGAAATCGAGAATCGGGAAGGCGAGAAACACATCCACCAACCTGAAACCAATCTGGAAATCTTCCTCACTCAGAATCAACAACAAAATTCGGATTTTCAATACAAACGTCAAGTCAGTCAGTTCCTCTATACGGATCACTTGGAACTTGGTGGGTCACAAAGAATATTTCCAACAGCCTGTTGCAGACCTTTATCAACAACTGTCTTCGCTCTATACCGCTGAAGATCAGATGGCCGCTGGAAAGAATCACCAACAAGAAACTGTGGGAACAAACAAAGCAAGAACCAATCGCCCAACAAATATGCAAGAGAAAGTGGAGATGGATTGGACACTCCCTGAGGAGGCCACTGGGTGACATCGCAAGTCAGAACATCGCTCGAGTGGAAGCCGAGAGGGAAGAGGCGAGTGGGACTTCCAAGGGTGACATGGAGGAGATAGTGTGAAGAGGAGTTGAAACAGAATGGATTAACATGAATGCGGTTGTAAAGTACAGTAGAAGACAGAAACAAGTGGAGACGTGTAGTTGAAGGCCTTTGTTCCACTAGGAATCCAAGGGAACAATAATTATAATAATAAACATGTGCATTTTTAAGATAGTTAAAGTTTTCTTTACAAGACTCTAGAAGATTTGGATTTTGCGTGTGGATGATTTATGTCTAATGTCACAGATATTCGAAGAACTGTTGGCGAAAACCAAGAAGCCTGTTGAAGACGCGAGCAGCCGACGAAGACAGGACTTCAGGTGATGAAGATAAACAACCACCTTTATCAATATCAACAACAGCCAGCACCAATCACCATCAACGGGAGAGATTCGACAGAGGTTACTTCCTTCACTTATCTAGGAAGCATCGTTTCAACTACAGGCAACAGAATGGATGAAGTAGGCAGCTGTTAGTCAAAAGGTCTGTACTGGCCTGTTAGAGATGCTAAACGTCACACACACACATGCCAATTTTTTGACCCATAAAGAAAAACTGACTGACTGACTTAACATTGGTGTTGAAAATCCGAATTTTGTTGTTTATGTTGAAGCGAAGTGCAGAAGACTTCCAAACCGATTTGAGATTGATGAAGCTCTGTCCAGCCTTTCCCATCCTGGGTGGTTTTGACATCCGTATCAATGCCAACTGCCTGTAGTTGAAAAGATGCTGCCTAGCTAAATAACTGAGGGAAGTGGTCTCTTTCAGATTTCAGACTTTTTCATTCAAACATCTATAAAACACAAAATAATCGAGCAAAGAATATTCTTTTCTCTTCGCAGCGCTATTCTGTCTCATCTTGTGGATACAGAACACAAGATTGACGTTAACGAGGCAGCTTTCAGAGTCATTTACCGCATACCAAAAAATCTCAATTTCGCCTTAAGAGTTCGATTACTAAATATTGCTGAGGCTGGCTGTTGGGATCCACATTAAGAAGCCTAATTTATGCATCCAAAAGAAGTAGCTAGTTCAGACATTGTCCTTACCTTGGACATCTAGGTTTGAATGATCATGAATTTTTGTGGAATTTTTCTAATTTTATTTGATATTCTATTTGCTATTATATCTTTATTATTATTATTATAATTTAAGCATCTTAAATGAACTGTAATTAATTCCATTGATCTTACTTTACAAATCGATATTATTTAAAAAACACTAATATTGTTATTGACTACTAATCTAGAATATTCTATGTATATAAACATGGTTATAATTTTAGAGCCAAAAGAGGAATTTATCGAAAGGGGGATATTCTTTGCTCGATTATTTTGTGTTGAGATATTTTGTCCAGTGCTTTGAAATTTCTGTAGTGATTGGAGGGATTTTCTGGAGTAAGATCGCTAGCCCCACACACTCAACCTTCTATCTTTTCCAGGGCCTAGGATCGGCTAGAAAACAAGAAAGGTAATAAACTAGGCGAGAACAGTACTCATTAGTGTAATACTTAATTCAGTTTCTCTTCTCTCAACTAAAATCTACTTGATTTTTTTTAGCCTAAACCATCGATTGAAGTTTACCAGTACGTTTGTTTGTTGTCAGGTAAATCTCACCTCTATAGGTTAAACAGCAATAGTAAAGAATAGACGCCAAGGTCAAGCGACCTTGAACCAACCAATCAAATCACTTGACATTACAAATGGATACTTTTCATAATCTTCGTTACACGTTTCACTGTGACCTTAACCATAACCCTATCTTAAACTTACACTGACCTTAACCTTGATTCAGGATGAAACTTGCAAAGAAGGTTATGCAAAGCATCCGTTTTTAATCCCGAACGATCTGTCTGGTTGGTTTAAGGTCGTTTGACCTTGGTGTCGTTTCTGTACTTTTTCTGGTTAAAATTTTTCACTCATGTAAAATACAAATCGCTCATTAAAGTTAATAAGATGTGGGAGGGAGCTTAAGTAGGTGTGTTGGTCTAATCCCTCAGATTATACACCTGATACAGATCTAGTTCAACTTAGCTCTTAGAATATAACTCCATTGTAGATAAAATTTTATTTTGCTAAATCAGTGTGAAATATTAACTGATGACAACGTCTCGAGGACAAACTATTACTGCTCATAATCATATCAAGTTACTCACTCACTCACACAACTTTCTAGCTTCATTTATATACATGAGTGAAATTGATGATTAGACATTTGAATAAAAATCAATATGGGATAATATACATTCAGAAATAATAATATGAGTGTCATCAATCAAATACAATCAGATGGGAAATCAGACGAGTGTTTTTATAGTCAAAATAAGTGACTTGTTAGAATTTTGTGATGTACGTGAATTGAATTGAAATAGAATTTTAAGGTTATTTATTATCCTCCTCTGATTCGACTGACTGGTGGTAATAATATCTTCCACATCTCTGGTATTTGCATTGGGTCATTTCTATTGCGCATGTGTTGGGTGTGGACTCAATGAACCAGGATTTAGTAATCAACCTCTCTCTATCTCCAACTACCTATATTACTTTCTAGAATTTTGACGCTG
>CALYDE020000149.1:0-13949 GCA_944472155.2 Trichobilharzia szidati
AGAAGAATAGTAACATGGTGGAAGAAGAATAAAGTTTTGTTGGATACGACAAATCAGTGACAGAGAGTGAATGCTTGTGCGCCATCATTGAGAGTGACGAGTTTGAGCCAGACATATCACCGGCCATATCTCCAGCTACCATTGCTTCTTACCATCATCCCGAGGACCCCAACCAGGCGGCAGTCTACGCCTCCCTGCGTGGCTAGCCGGCTGTGTGGATGGTTGGCTGGCTGGCTTAAACTAACTGTTGTCATGGATTTGATTGACTGATGAAGCCAGTCATGTTTTGGTTTGACACGAGGTTTAATTACGAGGTGCTGGCTAGGATTTTCCAATCTGATCACTCCATACATCCATCCATCCTATATCAGCTGAGGTGAGATTGTCCGTCGATGGAGGAAGGCGATGGATGGATGAATGGGTAGGTGTGCATACATGCATGCACGTGTAAGACATGTCCTAACCATGTCACTCAGTCGATGTAACTGCTTCACAACCTCCTCATTGATTGATGAATCTTCCCCCTTCTGCTCCTCCTTCTCCTTCCCTAGTAGCACTCGACCGATGCATCACCCACTCAATATTACTCACCCTATTACACTCGTCACCTCATCTGACCTAATATGGGATGTAGATAGAACGCAGGCACCTGTTATGAACGACGGCTATCTGGCTTTTTCATGTCTTCCACTTTCATCAATGGTTGTCATGTCTGACTCTCACAGCCAGCCAGTGATAAACGAGTACGAAGCGAACTACTGACCATTTTAAATGATATAACTATACCTTGCATCTAATATATAATTCGAGTAGTGAATTATGTAACGAATCGCTGACAAAATTTTTATTGTATATCATACAACAAAGGTGATGTATTAATAAAAATATGTGAAAATTATTTCTCTTCCTCTTCCAGTGCCTTCTTCAATTTTACGAGTGGTAAGTGCAAGGCCGTGTATCACCACTTCAGTTGTCAAGTCAAATGAATATAAAGCAGTAGAACATAACAACGCTTTGTCAACTCCTACTGTCGTTATTCAATCTGCACACTCCCCACAATCTATGCATTCCAGTCCTACATAGCGCTTAGAATATATATTCAGTAATTGAATAACAATTTAATATAGTACAATATAATATAAAAACTCTTACTTTTATTCACATTACTATAAGCAGCTTATATGAATATAATATACAACAATTTTTTGTTTTACTAACAAGTTTATCCAATTAATATGTAAAAACAGAACACCAACAGTTGAGCTGTATTCATATACATATATGTAACAGTACTCAATAGGGGTGTGATTGGCTGTTCATTTTCGTAAACAATGGCTGTGTACCTGCTTTTTGCTTCTTTTTATACGTTTACATGTATACATTTGCATTTTATTATTGATTTTCACTATTGTCTTTACTTTTGTACTCCCCTCTTCTTTTATATCACATTTTGATGTTCGATATATTTTCTGATTGATCCTTTTTTTAAATTCTTGTTGTGTAGCATAATGCCTTCTGCTGTCACACTTACACACACACGCGCATAATTGAAATTGCACTAAACGCATACACATACATATCTGTGTAGGACAATCACACTTTTTTTTCTTTTTACTAATTTTTAATTTGAAGTAAAATATTGTGATAAAAAAAATTTCATATGATCATCTCTTTTGTTTGTTATCTTTTGCCCCCTGGGGTTCTGAGTGGAACATACGTCTTCAACAGCACGTCTACACTTTGTTATATTTTCCACTAACCTCTTCAGCTAGCTTCACGACTGCCTATAGTTTCTCATTTCCTTCATGTCACCCTCGGAAACATGCATCAGTCGTCATTTCCCATTCAGGTTCCACTCAATACGTTGGACTGGCTGGTCCCCGACGGTCTCCTCAGTGGCGTGTGCCCAATCCATCTCTATTTTCTTCTACATATTTGGTGAATAATAGGCTGTTGGGTTGTTCACTCCCACAGTCATTCGATGTTTAGTATGGAGACAGCGAAGGCAGCAGCTGCTGATCAAAGCTTTTAGTAGTCTGTTGGAGATGCTTTCCGTGACGAGCACGCCAAGTTCCTCACCCATATGGTGGAAGAAGTGACTGACCTAACATTTGTGTTGAGAATCCAAATCTTTTTATTTATGCTGCTCAGTGCAGAATATTTTCAAACCGATTTGAGATTGATGAAGGTGTGCTGCGTTTCCTTTCCGATCCTATCTGGCTGGCTTTGACATCTCCATGCATTCCGACCTGCTGTGGTTGAAACGACGCTGCTTGTTAACTAGATAAGTGAAGGCAGGGAGTAACCTTTTTTATTAATAATATTTTATAATGAGAAAGTCCAATCTCCTGCGAACTCCCACTGTATGTAGTAGCCGACGATAAACCTGTATGACATGCGTTATCCAACCTAATGGGTCGTGGCAAGACTGATTCATTTCCTCTGTATGCCTACAACTCTGCACCCAAGGTATCAGTACTACTTTAAATATTAGTAGCACATTATAATTTACTGATTTAATAGACTATCTTCCCTCAAACAGAGTCTGGTGTACCGATCTCCTGTTGCCTTCACCTTACAACACTAAAAGACTGTCTTCAAAACAGTCTAGTGTACAACAGAGTCACAAAGTTATGCAAAGTTTGAGATGTACGTGGGTCTTGGTTTCAAAATGCAGCTGAAATTTTGTATAGATAAGTACAGTACATTACACTCAAATGAAATACATTTTTTTTGAATTAGGAATGCCAGAAAGAATCTTCGTTTTTCAATTCCTCATTGCTTTGTTCAGTTAAGACTTGCATTGTCCAAAATGTGTGTTTCATATGCCACACTGTGGGTCACACATATTTCCCAGGGCAGTATAGGTATTGCCAGTATTCTCCTTGTGAAATTAGAAGAAGCAATAAGATGCAGTTTATCTGTGAATGGTGTAGTGTGTATTTTGTGTGCAACACTTATTTCGAACAATCTGATCACACACGGAATTGTCATAGGAATATATACACATGAAAACAATAAACGTTGATGGGTGAGAAAAGAGACTTAGGTCAAGTTAAAATCACATATTGAAATTCAAATAACAATGCAGATCATCAAACCGAAAATGTGAGTTAATAGTACATCTACCCTGGTATCAGAACAAAGTTTACCGAGGAAGGAAGGTTTAGTGTGATGACGAATTGTTGCTTTGGACGCATGAAGGTGGTTTAAACTTCAAAACTGCTAGCTAGGGCTTCCACAAACTTTCGAATGCGTCCTAAACACGTTTTATAGATGGTTTTGAAAGACGTGTCGGAACATCAATAACATCGTCATTTCTCGCAATAGAGGAGCTATATCGTCATCTGTGCTCAACACTATTGGGTTCTGGTGATTCAATTTGTTTCTGAAGCCATTTGGAATATGCTCTTAAGCACTTACTTGCAGAGGTCGATGAGTCATCCCTATGTGTGTGGCCACACGTACATATAAACTGGTAGATACAATGGGCTATTACACCATTTCTCATATGTACTAAGAATTTACATGGATACATGAGCTTCACATTCTCAATTATTCCGAATTTAGCTGCAGAAAAAGTCTTTTCAACCACAGTCTTCAACCTTTGTTGAGTTACCAAGCTGCTATGATCAATCTTTTGTTACAGAGTAACTTGATATATGCGTCTTTCCTAGTGGCGAGTTGCAGAGCGCGTTTGGTGTTCCGCTGACCACTGTATAATATCTTCTTATCGACTTGTCTAGATAATTATTATCAACTAGAGTTCGTGTCAATCTTCTCTCTCTCTCTTCATTATCAAGTGTGCTTTCAGTGCATTTACGTCGAATACTACTGAAGAGGAGTAGGAGTAGTGAGGAGGTACCTCACTCACTAAGCCATTTTTGTAGTGAACACGGCAGAAACTGTGACAACTAAGATATTGTCATGTCCAGGTAGGTTTTGCATGAATGGATCGTTTTATTGATCCATTGGACTGTCCATTGACTAGTCAAATATATCTAGGATGGATAAACAATTATCTTTCTCTTCTACAAATATGCTAGGTGCTATGCCATTCTGAACCTCATTTATTCGATCGAAAATTCAGGTGGCAGAACAAGGCTTGTCTCTTATGAATACAATGTCGTTGGCTTATCTTCCATGAAGCGGTACATTTTTGATTAAATCTTGTGATAAACTCTTAGTGTACAACATATAAATATATCTGCTAAGAGGGGCTGTAACGGACTTGCTATAGCAACATCATCTATCTGACGAGAGCGATCACCTTCAAGTGTGAATCTAACATTACTAGTACATGAATAAATCCTTTGAATAAGATAAAGGGAATGGAATTAGAAAATCATGTGTGGATATGTAATGACGCAAAATATCAACTGCTCTAAATAAAAGTAAATTAACTAATGAGGTATAATGTATTTATGTATGGGCGAAACGCTATTTGTTATAAAAGGCACTGTCCAAAATGATGTTAAAAAAGGTTATTTCAGTCATATTAGTGTAGGAAAACGGTTTCGCCAAGATGCTTTACAAAATTGATGGGCGGAGAATCGTAGGAGCAATAGAAGGAAGACAGAGACAGTTAAATTCTCCTCATATCATGTAAGTTGTGCCAGTTTGAGAAGTATATTCGTGGTGCCTATGAAGTACCATTCCCGGTACCCGACAACGGTGGTCGCATTCTATACAGTTCTTCAGAGATAATCCGTTCTCCCTGTTCAGCACCAACTTCATGTACAGTAGCAGACATAGAGAGATGTCCATCACCAAGTCGACGAAGGACACAGATGGACCGAATAAAAATGATCTGTCGCTGGCGAGGGTAAATAGAAGTCTGCTGCCACTCCTTCTGGAACATTTGTGTGGAATCCTTTTTGAAGTAAAGGGGCGTGGAGAGAAACACTTATTAACTGACAGACTTTCACTAGAAACAAATAATAACCATGGGATCGTTAGTGAAATCCGAGGAATCCTGTGGAAGAAGCTGTGGTTTGGTTTATTCAGTGAATCGTCCAGAAAAATCTTGTTTTCACTTCTTCCTAAGCAACACTCTGGAATTGTTTTCAGTAATTTATAATGACTAAGTTAATTTCATCTCAATTACTGTGTACCTGAAAGGTTATTGCGATAGCGATTACACTAAAAGGAGATGCCACCATAGTGTTGATACTTTTCATCTCAACAATCTCTTTCTTTTATCACACACACACACACACACTCCGAAATAGCATTAACGTTGAAAGTCGAGGAAATTTTTGAACTATGTTGGAGGTCTGTGGGCGACTGGGGATGCAACAAGAACAGATGGGTGTTTGCATCTGATGACTAGCAGGACAGCTATACTGACTTTCTACTCTGGAGAGAGAGCGAGAGACATAGTTCGAAAGGGATTTAACCCTGAATGTCACACACCCCAACTTACACTACACCGGTCTGAAGCTGGCAGTGAGATCTCAATATGGCTGCAAAAGCCATTCCAAAGAGACTTTGTGTGACAGACCTCAACCAGTTTCCCTTTAGACTATGCAGTCACGCAAAACTAATACTCCTATTCCGGGCGCCCCAAGAAGAAATCAAACTTCACGGTATGGGTAGCCAGGGAGTATTAACCGTCCACAAACTTCTTCCATAACACCAAAAAGCTTTTCTCACCATCATCTTCCATCACCTCAATCAGTCTCATCATATTGCTTTGTTCCAACTGTTAGTGCTATTCCACAGGCGAATCCGTCATCTTCTCTTATCTATGCGACCGACCACTAGTAGCGGCTACGGCAAGAATACCACTACAGATGGTCTCTTATAACCACACTACCAACTTTGAAGTTGGCCAGAACCCTTGGTCACATCGGACAACAGGTATCACTAGGCAGAACTTCGGCATTTCAAGCCATGGATATATGTTGTGTTCTAGAGACACACACACACAAGACTCGTGTGTGGTTATTCACTTAATCCCACCTGACCAACAGAGTGAATCTGTGAAACTCACCTTACGAGTGCCAACAGTTTTTACGGCTAGTTAGCGAGTACTTGCAGGTGTAGTATCGTTGAGTGCTATGGTGGAAAAATCCCTACTTGACTCGATCCCGACTGGTGGTCACATGTTTGCTGTCAGGCTCATAAGGAGTCTCCTTAGAAGGAAAGACTGCGACACTCGCCAATATCTTCTTAAATCTCCACTGACGCCCCCCACCACACATCAGTTTAGACGAAGTAAACGATGAGTATCATCACTACAACAGTAGGGGACTTGTGCCAATCTGAGAAGCATGTCGGAGACACCTATGGAGTTCGATGACGATGAACTAACAGCGGTGATCGTCTCCTACAGTTCTGTTCAAATAATCAAACACAAAGAGAGACATCGAATAACTCGGTGACCTCCATCATCAAACCAACGATGGACTCTTATGGACCAGAGCGACGACACAAAACACTGGTGTGTGACAATGGTGAAACAGATGCGAAAAGCGTCGACGATAGGCAACGTCGGACAACTATTTAGAACTATTAGAGAAAAACAAGTAGCAAAAGGCAGACAATAATTGAGACAATTTCAGAGAAAAGCAGCGCTTCAGATGGATCTCAGGATAGAAGGCTGGAACGTCGGAGGCGATATTTCGAGGAGCAATTTAACCAGCATATAGCAATGATCATCTGATTCGCCCATCTGATAGGATCCCACAAAAAGTAGTATATCATCCTTTCTCACGCTTATCTTAACTCATTGCGTGATCAATAATTCCCCACGCAATTCGTCACTAGTGTGAGCCGAATTTATGGTGGTAAAGCTATGTAAATATAATGTGTCGTTCACCTGATAACCGTGCAGGACATTTCACAGGCCAATCTTACGCTTTCTGCATTAACATGGTCCAGAAATCGGACTTTACAACAGAAAATTAGTACTATAAGCGCATCAGTTGAATTCATCACACTCACATCAATTAACACTTCAGACATAACACCAAAATAAACTCTTGCATGTATGGTATGTATATATCAATCATACAACTCTAATTGATGTTATACAGACAGGCTGTCTCCAGTACGAAACGAGGGAAAGCAGCACTACCTGATGGTATGTTTCCAGAGTTGTGCAAGGACGGTGGTGATTGGTGGCGGTTGTCTCGGTTAACTAAGGTATTAGGTGATGTCTGGATATCGCAGATAGTCCGTCAAAGTGGTGTAAGTCAATGATTATCCATCCCAGTTAGGGGGAAGGGAGACAAGTATCTTTACGATAATCATAGGGAGTCAGTGGTTGCAGACTGGTGGTGATCTGGCTTAAATTCGATCTCAGTGGTGCAGATGCATTCATTCTTTCTGATCTCACATGCCCATTCAACACACTCTGAATTTCGCATGTCTCTCTCTGTTCTTACGCCTATACATATATCTGTTTATCACAATTCCCCTAGTCTCATATCTACTGTCTCTTCTCTCTACCTCAGTGTGCTACATGGCGAGAAGCGACTCGAAATGCATCACCTCTTTCTGTAGTTCCATGTTGAAAGCCAGTCAGTCAGTCTGTCTGTTAGTCCGTGCAGACCATCAAACAAATTAAAATGTGAGATGGAGTAGTAACTAACAACTCAGTTTGATAGTGTAATCTGCACATACATATTGCACAAACAGATTCGGTGCAAACAGCGCACATCCCCATGGCCAGATTCCTTGAAAGAGAATCACAGCTTTAACCATGACTAGATAATATACTGTCCATGTTAAGTAAGCTATTAGGCGAGGTCTCGGAGTCACACTGGCCATCGATGTGGGTCATTGATTATCCCATTGATTATTGTACAAGAAGGCAGCCATGTCTTCCTGTAATAATCACAGGGAGTTTTGCTTAACCAATATGGTGTCTAAAGTTCTGGGCTCAATAATCATGCGTAGATGAAGTGGTGCTCGGGAGAAACAAACACGATAAAATCATGCAGGTTTTAGACCAGGAACAGGGTGCATTGATCACATCTTCCTCCTTCGACAGATTCTGCAACATAGGCGAACTTACCATCGGCGTCCAACAATCGTCATATTTCTTCACCTGGAGGTGTCATTCGATTCTGTCGACCGAGAGGTACTACTAGGCAATGTTTCACCGTGAAACGAATATCGACGAAATACATCTCACTGATCGATTAAAGCATTCACTCTACTGGAACTCATGCATCCAGTCAGATAAGAGTCTACAGAAACTTGTCACCTAAAAACTCTGGTGACAACCAGTGGTGTCCATCACGTATGCACACAGACTCCATTTCTGTTGAGTTTCACCACAGATGTACTAGTCGACTTAACCCTAACTGACTTCAGCGACTCACGGGTTGCCTTGTTACCACCAGCGAATAATCCCGTTGACTTGGAATATGCGGATGATGTAGTCCTGCTCCCAGGTGAAGACGCTGACGAAATGCAGAGTCTTCTGAACATCTTGAAGAGCGACAGTCTTCGAATGTTTAGCACGCGAGCGATTCGCTCCTGCAGCGAAATGTAAGGTGAGGAGGTTACAGGACTGATCTATCATTGAATCACACCTGACTTAAAGATAGCCAGCAGTGAAGTGGTGACTGGCTGAGTGTGTTGACAACTTCACTTATTTGGGATGCTGCATAAGGCGAGCTCAGTGAATTAGTTGCTGACGGAATCTCATCACACGGATAGAGAAGCCGGCCGACTAGCTGTCTTTCGTAACAGGTGTCAGCATTCGATCTAATTACCCTGTTACTTGGCATAGTTAGCATAGTACGGTGAGTAATATACAGTTGACTTGGCATCGGTCGAGTGGTGCTAGGCAAGGAAGAGGAGCAGGAGGTGGGAGAATCATCAATCGACGAGGAGGTTGTGAAGCAGTTACATAGATTGAGTGAGATGGTTGGGACATATTTTACACATGCATGCATGTATGCAAGTCTGCTCGCCTACCCATCCATCCATCCATCCATCTATCCATCGCCTTCCTCCACCGATGGATAATCTCACCTCAGCTGACATAGGATGGATGAATGGATGGAGTGATCAGGTTGGAAAACGCCAGCTAGCACCTCATAATTAAACCTCGTGTCAGAGCAAAACATGACTGTCTTCATCAGTCAATCAAATCCATGACAACAGTTAATTTAGCCAGCCAGCCAGCTATCCACGCAGGGAGGTGTAGACTGCCGTCTGGTCTGACCGGCTGGTTGGGTTCCTCAGGATGATCGAAAGAAGCAATGGTGGCTTGGAATATGACCAGTGATATGTTTGGACCAAAATCGTCGCTCTCAATGGTGGAGCAAAAGCATTCACCCTCTGTAATTGACTTGTCATATCCAATGAAACTCTATTCTTCTTCCACCATGTCACTATTATTCTTCCCTCACTCACACTTCAGTTTAATAACACTGTCTCTCTCTCTCTCTGTCCCTCCCTCTTTCAAATATCTCATAATTCTCTTTAGTGTCAACGCAAAGGTGAACCTCGTTTGCAAAAGCAATAGAAAGCCTGCTATAAACAGATACCGTTCGACGTAAGGCTAGCAATCTTGGCACATGAAAGACAAAATCACCGATACTGAAACTTCAAAACTCATGCCTAAAGCCCTATGCTCCATTGGGAATCCAAAGGCATTGAATGAACTAATTCAGGGAGACAATTTGTGTGTCCTATCACTTCGTCTCATCAAACTTCACTGTGATACACATTACTTGACAAATCAATGTTAAATATATACTAGTATTCTCACGTGGTGGATAAAGACTTAGGAAGCATGTAGTAGAAGGATGACAAGCTCCCAGGTTGTTGGCAAAGCAGGCAAACCAAGTTTTCCGGTGTTGATTCGCAGGAATTCGATTAGTTTCAACTCAGATCTGAGGACTGACATCAGTTAGAGGACGATCGGAAAGTAAGGAGTGCTGAACAGGTGTCTCATCTTAGTTTGAATGGTTTTATGTGTTCTTTAGGAAATCGATCTGGGAGGTGTTCTGTGACACATTGGCCAAGCTGTTCAGTAGTGGAACAAACCTACATGTCTCTGAAGGAGTAGTTCACTTAGTAAATACCATTATTGTCTCTGGTCCGCTGCTCATCACCAGACTGGTGGACGTCAAGGTAAATCTACGTGAGTTGGAAAATCCTGATTCCAAATACATGGTGTAAACATGCCTCACAATCCGGAAGAGTAGAATGATACACAGACTTGTCTGAGTGGCCGTCAACGTAGTTCTTGATGCTGCTCCACTGTCTTACGGATCAGACTTCAAGCCGAAGGCTTGGTACCAGTCCCTTGGGAGAACCACATTCTTCAGTCTGGACTACCGGGTGGTGAGTATCTCAGCGCTCGAACAAATCATGAAATAACAATCAGTGAGAAAGTATACTCGTGTGCTCCCTATTACAAGCTACTCCTCGAATCATATTCTTCAGTGACACTATCCCTTCTGAATTTACTTTCGCATGCAGCCACTTTCGTTCTGATTTCACCACCTTTATTGTTTCTGGTAGAGGAAATCAAGAAAAGGAGATTCAAGGAACCATAAGGACGAGAAATGTGCTGGGAGAAAGAATATCAACATGGGAAGACATGAAGGTCTAACTGATGTGGGAGATTAAAAAGAGTCATTGAGACCGATTTCAAGCCACAATAACACCAGTCTACAAACATCGGTTCTTAGCATCTTGAGAATTCCCGCTACACAGTGTACACCACTCGCCTATATGTCTCAAACTAACAGTCAACGACTTCATGGATTGATATCAGGTTTCGATGCGTCTAACCGTGACTCTTTTTAAACCCAGACCTAAGTCGACTAGCATTGCTTGACGAGGAAGGCGTATTCTAGCCATCTCAGTCGATGCAGTTTCGAAACTTCGTCAATTTATTTGCCTTACTTAATCAACACTCTACGGATAACCCCGATGTTACTTAACAATATTTTACCACTTAATATGGATGATAGAATACAGACACCTATGGTCAGAGACAGCCAACCTCTTTAGATTAGACACCAGTTAGTAACTAGTGTAATATATCTAGTCCTTTGTTTGGTGCAGACAGAATTCTATCGGTCAAGTTTGCAATGTGTCCACAATTCCAGGTGGCTCACCATCACGGTGCACTTTGATGGAGTTCAATTTGCACCAAGAGAAGGACTAGACGTATTTCACGTTTTACTATCCAGTTTTCAATCAAAAGTATCCAATACAGTTTGAGAGGAGACCAACCGCCAGCCTGAGTATCTCACTGGCAACGTCTCTGACTGCAGCACTGGATGATGCAGGTGTAATTCTCAGAAGGCACATGACTCTCTTCAAGGTTGCACATGCACCAAGCTTACCAGTGAGTGCCAACTGGCACGAGACCTAGGTCGAGGAAGGCTTCCCATCGATTACCTCAAACCATCTAAGATCAAAGTTCGACCTCTCCATATCGTCCGCTTTCAATGGCTATGTCTTACAGCCATGAATAAGGACGGCGCAAACTGCTTCAGAGATGATAACTTCTTTGACGAAAAGTCGGATACCACTTGTGCGCTAGGATTTATGCACATGGCATACGAAACTTTTATCTCCGTGCTGAGATTTTGCCAACAATCAGTCTGTTGCGGCTGATGCGGCTTCTCAAATAATTGAAGTGGTCGACGGTCGCCACCAACTGACTACCTATTTCTAAGCTTGCAGATACCTCATAAGTTTTAAGTTTTTCTAACGAGCAGGTATTCAGACAGGCTCGAACTCCATATCGCGCTTTTTCCTTCTGTTATTAACACAAAGAGACTCTGAGTCCGTAGTCCAGTCATATTAGCCATCTCCCTAAATAACCAGGATGTTTTGATTCAGATATATTGCTCATCAGAGTACATGACTAATTGACTGCATCGTTTTGATTTATGGTTTGTTATCAGTGCTTACAGGTCAGGCAGAGTACTGACTGACTCGGTAATTAGTCATCCTACGCTTAGTAAGGTTGGTATAGTATGCCTAATCAATAGCAATACTTGTACCTCACAACTAGCCAGTCCATATTTATTTTCCATATCTTAAGCCTTATCTATCCACTTTTTAATTTTACCAGTGGTTGTATTATTTTTCATTTTTGCATAACAGGTTATTACTGTTTTTGTTATTTTATAATTGTGATATATTATTGTTATTACACATACAGATTTTCTTGCGACAGCTGATAACAACTCTCTTGCTTAGATGGCAGTTAGGCTGCAGCTCACCACCCTTTGTGCACGTCGACCAGTTCCATGGTTCTCAAACGTTAAAGCCCAGTTCGACCTATGGCGTATTCATAAACAAGAAACTAGGGCTAACTTATTCACTGTCAGTCTTACAGAAAACATCGTGAAGAATAGTTCAGATATTCTCGATGACCCCTCTCTGAAGCTAAACGATCTTCTAACCGCAGCACTAATCAGTCGAATGGCACCTACTGAACATAAAAAGCTCCAAGAAATCTTCAGAAGAGTGAAATTCGGAGACCTTAAGACCAAACAAATGCTTCGTCAGGTGGGACCGAGTGTTGCAGATTTCAGAATCGACTAAACATTCTTGAAACAACTGTGGTTGGGTCACACACAGGAAGAAATACTTGGACAATACACAGAGTGAAATTCAGGGAAAAAGAAGATATGCAGAAACTAATAGACGGTTTACGGGTATTTTAGCGGACTTATGTACTGGCTTTCATTATCAAAAAGACCTCTATTCATCCAGTGAATCGTCGAGTTTTGAAAGCAGACAAATTAATACGGATCACACGACTTTGACACTTGTGTTTTATAGTTTTCTTTGTTCTCTCCTATTTGTCGTATGGGTAGTAGAATTTTCCAAATATCGGGGACAGGTGATGAATCATTCCTATTACATGTATTTGTAGTTGATTCGATAAACAAAGCTTCTGTTATCAATCTCTCCCTATACCCTGTGACATTAGATTTTAAAACTGTCATCCTATCCCATCCTATTGTATGGTTGTGTGTGACTGCATGTAGTGCTATAGCTGAACTATTCTCTAGATTTCTTATCTTATTCGGGTCAACCAATCTAGATTTTGCTAAGTTTTTATGTTCAGCTAGTCTGACTGCCCCTGTTCTACTAGTTTGACCTATGTATTTGACCTGACAATCATTGCAGGGTATTAGATAAACTAAATTGTTTTGTTTTAAAGGCTCTACAGGATCCTTTAACCGACAAAGCTTGTTTCTAATTGAGTTTGTGGGTTTGAATGCCGTTTTTATTCCTGCCTTGTTAAGAATTCTGCGTAAGGCTTCCGAGGTTCCTTCCTTGTATGGAATTACTACTGATGATTTAGATTCTTTATTGTTGGTGTCATCATTAATATTATTATTATTATCACTATCATTATTATTGTTATTATCACTATCACTACTATCATTATTTATTTTATTTTTACTTTTCTTTACATATTTCCTGACTAATTTATCCGGGTAATTATTAAGTTTTAAGGCTTCTTTTATGTGTGTTAATTCCTGTTTTAGATTTTCTTTGGTACTACTTAATTTTTGTGCTCTGTCATTTAAACATTTCACCAATCCTATTTTTACTGACATAGGATGGGATGATCGGAAGTCCAAATATCTGTTGGAGTGTGTGGGTTTCCTGTAAACACTAGTGTTTACCTTCCCATCTTCTTTCCTCATTACGTTACAATCTAACATTGGGAGCTCCCCTTCCTGATTTTCCAATTCATAAGTGAATTGAAAATCGTTTTAAAATCTAATGTCACAGGGTATAGGGAGAGATTGATAACAGAAGCTTTGTTTATCGAATCAACTACAAATACATGTAATAGGAATGATTCATCACCTGTCCCCGATATTTGGAAAATTCTACTACCCATACGACAAATAGGAGAGAACAAAGAAAACTATAAAACACAAGTGTCAAAGTCGTGTGATCACAATTGATATGATTATGAACAATAAATTTTGTTC
>CALYDE020000150.1:0-13785 GCA_944472155.2 Trichobilharzia szidati
CATCTTAGCTGTCAGATCTGGCCAGTAGTTGAGTCTCAAAGATAGGTTTGTAAAGCTTCGGTCAGTAAATTTGAAAACCACTGGTTCCCCAACCTTGTGGGCATCACAGATTTTTACTTCATCTTCAATCATTAGCTTTCATCCATTGCAAGTCATTACCAGTCTCCCAACCCCAAAGCTAACCATTGATTATTTTAAAATTGAGGTAGAATAACCATTCGGTGCAGAATAATAATATAGACCCATCATATTTCGTCGGTTCTCATCAGCTGCGTAAGACCTCCACTAAGTAAGGATTATTCTAAGGAATTCATAGTGAAATAAAACAAAACGTAGGTATAGTAAGGTTATCTCAAATTATTGTATAATCAGTGACTAGAATTCAATAGATTGGTATGTAGGAAGTCGAATGGCACTATTATGGTGTAATGCAATGAGTAGAAAGATTAAAGGATCAGAAATCAACTCTAGTATGAAGACAAAGTCAAAACAGTGTCCGTATTACTCCGCGCCAATGTTTCTTCTTTCTCTATTCAAAGTTCAGAAGACGAATTTGTGTATGAAATCTCTAAAATATCAATTATTCTGTTGACAATTCAGATAACTATTTACAACCGGGAATTTTTCCTTCCTGATATCAGTTAAAGAACTGATTATAACTATTAGGAACTTCTGGTCAGCTTTTTCGTCCCAATTTTGAACTATTCGTCAGTAATTACGCATCATCCTACTGGAAATCGAACTTTCAAGTTGTCCAGAGTTAGAACTTCATGGTCTGTTTTATTCTATCCCATTGGTGGATTAGTTAATGAGCTGTTTTTCGTGAACTGGAATCTTCGAATTTCCTCCCTAACTGGTTCATGAGTGAGTGCTAATGAAGAGTCAAAAATTAGGACGAAAGAGCCCTGCAGTACTTCATAGACGTTGTAGTTGGTTTTCTAACTGAATTTAATCCCTTTTCAAAAGTAAATGAAAATACTTAAATTACTTTTAAGTAGTCGCAACATTTCATAGACAATTTCTTAAGTTTAATTGATACGCCATGATTAGTATTCATTATTATTATTCGTCCTTAGGATCCCGAGTGAAACATAGGGCTTTGGCGTTACATCTCTTCTGCATTCTGTTGTGTCGGCATCATAATAAAATTTCAATGAGGCACGAAACAACACACTGAGCAGGATAATATGTTTTCATGTATTAGTTTTTGTAGGCGATTTTTTGTTTGATTGGTTGGAGGATTTCATCATGAGCAGACATCACTTAGAGAAAGAATCATTGGAAAACAACACAAAGTACTGGACAGCCAGCTATTTCATCCTAGTTTGAAACTCTTCAGGGGTACGTAACAACGACTGGGGTTCGAATCCAGGACCTTCAGATGAAATCCACCAACCAATTAAAACAAATCCCTACAGAAACCAATACTTGAAAAATTGATCTGATGCTCACTAGCGACTAGCTCTATTCAGACAGGTGGTTGCCTGAGGTTCTAGTGAGAAGCTATGACCAGCGGCGTACAACAGGTTGAAGGTGTGAGGCAGTAACTCATCGAAGAAGACATTGTGAAGTGGTCGCTCTATGTCATGAATTGACAGAAGTTAGAATTCTTTAGCTGTCAATTGAATGGGGTCCGAGTGGCTTAATGGTCTACCAGCTTACTCGCCTTGTAACCAGAAGGTACTGGGTTCTATCAGTGGCGGTGGATGCGTGCTAATGAAGAGTCCTAAGCTAAGCTGATGAAACAGCTGTCAGTACTCCCTCACTGGCTTTCCAATGATATTCTAACAGATGTCAGCTCGTTGTGAAATGCTGTAACCAATCAATTCCCTGCAAACAAACGCTTAAATATAATAAGAATACTTAAAAAAAGTAATGGGTTGATACCAGTGGCAAAGGAATTGCGAAATTAAGTGAAGAGGTGGATGAATAACGAATAAGTAAGGCACCAATGTGGTGAGTTCAATCAAATTCAAATCATAGAATCAAGAGACAAACAAAATTACATTATAAGGAAGGCGAAGAGGTCAAAGCTAGAGACTACGCAATCACATTCACTCACTAGGGCAACAACAACTGGAATATCTATTGTGGCATCTGTCTGTCTGTTTTCGACATAGAACTTTGCACCGACGTGCAGCAGTTCAAGTCGCCACACCCCATATAGCACACAAAGCAAGAGAAGAAAGTAGAAGAAATGCAAAATAGAGACAATAGAAAGACGTGTGAGAGAAAGGAATAGTAATACCGGAAGAACAATATAGTTTCATTTGAAATCATAAGTCACAAGGAGTGAATGCATCTGCACCAGCCATTCAGAACGATCACTTTGAGCCATATCACCAATTGTTTCCAGCCTTCATTGGTTTTTACCCTCCTGAGGAACCCAACCAGGAAGTCTACACATTCCTACGTGACTGGCTTAAACTAACTGTTGTGGATTTCATTGACTGGTGAAGCCATGTTTTGGTTTGACCGCCTCTAGCACTTTTCCAACCGTACCCTATATCAGCTAACATTGCCCGTCGAGGAAGGCGATGACTAGGCATCTATAACAGATGTCCTAACCATCTCAATCGGTGTAATTTCACAGCCCCGTCGATTGATTTCCCTCTCCTCCCTACCTATCACTCGACGCCTAACCTCAAATTGTAGCACGGAAACACCTTACAATCGGTTTTCGCTTTCACTAATTCAGTCTACCAGTTTGATGAACCCCTTTACCCCATGTTTTTCCCTCTTTCTTTCTTTTCTACTCACATAGGAATTAGTTAAATGGATTAAATTACGTTTGGATCAAAAATTCAAACGTCTGTGGCATTGTGTTATAGTCCGTGGCCAATATGCATCATTCTACTCCTATCAACCAGGACATTCATTCTGTTTTCGTATAGGATCACGTGTTTTCCTGTTGTTTAAAACACCAAGAATTTAAAAAACAATAAAAATTTTGTTTATTTTTTATTCTTCTTTGCCTTGTTTTTTGTTTTGCTTCTTTTGTGTTTGTTTGTTTGTGTTGTTTGTTTTGCATCCTCACCCGTCTTTCTGGTCATTACAGCATCACAACATACCATTGGGTATTAATCATAATAGAAAAAAAGTAATTGATGCGTGCTCAGTGTCAATGATTAGTAAGGAGAATAACAACAAAAATAGGATGGGCAAAATGTTCCTCTCCCCCCCTCGCTCAACGTCAACATCCACCGCATGTTGTCCACGTTTGTTTATTGTCTGCATTCTTATATATGTCCAAGCAAAGTTCACTTTTAACAGTTTGAAAAAATTTAGGCATTGAGTATATGATATTTTTACTATAATAAAGGTTTTTTGGTATTTCCCAATGAATGAATGAAAAACAAAACGATTGTGAGGATAGATTTCCCACTGATGACATTGGTTGGTGCCAGCCGCACTAAAATTCTGAATTGGTAGAAGTTAGAATTGTTGGGCTGGCCATTGAATCGGATCCCAGTGGCTTAATAGTCTACGAGCTAGCTGGCCTTGTAACCAGAAGGTCGTGAGTGGTGGTGGTTGCGCACTACTGAAGAGTCCCAAACTAAGACGACAGACACGGCTATTCAGTACTCCCTACAGGTTATCCAATAGTTCCTTAACCGATGTCAGCTCATGATGAAATCCTGTAACTAATCAATCAAATGCCTACAAACCAATTTTTGAAAATTCACTTTTTCTGTCTGTACAATCGCATTTATATGGAATTTTTTTCTACATCAAAGAGGACAGTAACACAAGTGATGAGCTAATATTACTCAATGCATAAAAGTAGTTGAATAAGTATATTGTAGTTACGTAATAAGATGAATAATTAAATGAGTGAGTTGTAATCCCCTGAGTCCATTACTAGCAAACTGTTTAATGGCTGGCCTTAATAACGGCCCATTAAAATTAACCACTGGTAATTTATAACTGTATTAAAGGTACGGAGATGACATTATTATCATACGACAATAGTTAAGACCCCAACTATCCGGTGACAAAATTCAGTCTAGAAATTGAATCTGAAATTCCCCTTCTTGATGTGGAACTAACAAGATGATCCGACGGAAAATTAAGAAGGTCATTCCATAGAAAACCGACTTGGAACGGTCAACTAACAAGTTGGGTGCCTGTTTATAGAAGATGAAATCTAATTCAATCCCTTGCTAATAGGATACGACGTGTCTGTAGTCTTGACTCCCTAGAAGCACAACTGGGCCTTCCGAAAGAAATCCTTATCCAAAATGGATACCCACCAATATTCATCGACAAGAATACCGAACCAGAACTCCTAAAAAGAAACTTTATATAAACTTGGATTTCAAGGGAGACTTAGCCTGCACTATCCCTAGAAGAACTTTAACATTTTTGAGAAGAACGTTCTTTACAGCAACGCTGAGAATAGTATTCTCCAGTGGTCCACTGGTCTGCAGAAGCCTTAAGGACAAGATGTCAAATCTGACCACTTCACTGTGCATATGCCAGTTCACGTGTTGATGTGAGGCCGGGTACATTGGTCGTTCGATAGGTATCCTCTCCGGCATGATTGCAGAAAGGTATTATGGTTCTATGGAGAGTGAGGTAATCAACCACCTGGTCAATATTAGTTACCCCATCTCAACAAATGCCTCGTCCTTCGAAGTAATCTCTCCAAAGGGAATAATAACCTGTTAAAGGCAACATGCTTTCGTCTTCTTTGCATTGCTGAAGCCTTTAGACATATTCAGTTGAAGAAACCAGAGCTGTGCATACAAAAGAAAATTATTCAATCACTTCTACTATCATGGTAACAATCTTATTGACTTCTACTGACTTGAAGTTTTTCGTTTGTTTTTCTTTCTAA
Source organism: Trichobilharzia szidati (assembly GCA_944472155.2). Classification (NCBI taxonomy): domain Eukaryota; kingdom Metazoa; phylum Platyhelminthes; class Trematoda; order Strigeidida; family Schistosomatidae; genus Trichobilharzia; species Trichobilharzia szidati. The sequence continues at coordinate 4,841 of CALYDE020000150.1, forward strand.
CTCCTAGTAACTCTTCTTTTAGTGTAGAAATCTTGCATAATTCCATTCATTTCCTTCGTTTCTATGTATTTTTGATTTGACACTAGTAAGTAGTGTGGTGTGTCTAGTCCTCTCTTTTGGTGCAGACTGAATTCTACCAGTCAGTCAGTTTTGTAATGTGGCCACCATTCTAGGTGGCTCGCCATCACGGTGCACATTGATTTGATGATATTAGATGGTTAGAGGCAATCGGCGACAGGAATCCTTGGACCTAGGTTTCGTGCTAGTTGGCACTCACCAGTCAGTAAAGCGCATCTGAAACCTTGAAGGAACTGATGTCCCTTCTGAGATTCGAACCCGCGTCACCCAGTGCTGCAGTCAGAGACCTTACCACTGAGCTGTTCGGGCTGGCATGCGATTGACCTCCTATAGGACTGTAGTGGATATTTTTTGATTGCACACTAGTCAGTAACTAGTGTAATGCGTCTAGTCCTATCTTCGCTGCAGACTGAATTCTATCAGTCAGGTTTGCAATGTGGCCACCATTCTAGGTAGCTCGCCATCACAGTGCACATTTATTTCTATGCGTATTCTATTTATAACTCACTCAATTAAATTATTCATTTTTTTACGTTACTATAGTATCCTGATTGTTTTGTCCATTGACTAATATTAACAACTATGATTATAAGAGCTCATCACTTCTGTCAATATTCTACACTTTGTGATTAAAATTCTGTATAAATGCGAGTGTAGAGCTTAATGAATGAATTCGCGGAAGAGTCTCTTTTCTGACACACGTGTTTTGTGTCCATTAATCTCTGGACGCGGGGTTATTCATGAATTTTTCAAAGAAGTGTAATATTCGAATAAACCGTGTATCACGAAGAATGTAACATAGGTAACAGAGGAATTCAAGACATTAGTCATCATCCCGCAAATAAAAGCAAACGTGAAACAAAAGGATATATTAAAAATTCAATCTTAAGAACAGATATATGTATGTAATTAAACAGATATACTTTGATCAATGTAAAGGCAATAATATTGCTAATCACCAATAAACAACTTTGGATACTCTTGTTCCCAAAGAATTTTCGATTATTCTGCATGAACTCCAGTAGCACTGAACAGTTGTGTTCTTTCTAGTGCCGGACTCTTCAACACGCATCACTCTTCAGAGGAATGAACCTAGGACATTCAGGTTACAAGTCAGGCCAGTTAGCAATTCAGTCACTTGAACCGAATTCCAGGGCCCATAGATTCTAACTTGTGCAAATTATCAAAAGAATGGTTACTGAACAAAGAACACTCTTTTCGATAACCCCTTCATCATCATCAGGCTCTAGAGTTAAATATACATTATAGTGAATGAATGACTTAGTGTTATGAACAACATTAATGTTGTTTAATTAATATCGAATCAATAATAATAATACCAATTGATTACAGTTCAACAGCGTCAACATAAAATAAGCTGACTGTCAGAAAAATTAAGGAAAGATAATATTACGAAATCATGAGTTTATAGTTTCTACTGAAGTTCGGCCAGGGCAGTAGTAGTGGCTAGCTGAACTTGCTTCTTTTGAACACAGAGCACTGGTTGTTTGAGGCGAATTGCAATAGCCTCTGCTGTTTGAAGCATGCGGTGCTTCGATGATGATTTTGGCAATTTATTAGGCACGCGGTAGATGATGGAGAAGGATTCTTCAATGGTCTGGCTGGCTTTGTGGCCGGCCGGTTTGCACCAGATGGTCCAATATCGAACTGTTAATGGTTTTTTCACTACACCTTTACTTAGCCCATAGTGGGAGATGTTCTCGAGCACGAAAGAGCAAATTCATCATTTTTGGCTACAACATCAGTCAGTGTCTCCACACCAAACTTGGTGGACGTCACTGGTAGAATTCAAAGCAACTTTATCCTTGCAGTAATTAGTCACTTCTGAGCATTAGATTAATTTCAAGGTGTTTGTTTAAAAGGATCTGATTTACTGTGCTACTTAACGTACAGAATAAAATGAAAACCTATATATGACAAAATGACATTAACATAACAAGTCTACGACCCACGCTAGTTACATTTAGAGGGGTTTTTTGCCGTCAAACAGAAGGCTTTGCTCCATGGGATGACCAGTGACCTCGCTAATCGCCAATCTTTTTATGCACTCATTAGAAACAAACGCAATTATTAGATGCTCTAGTCCTCCAAAAATGTGGTTAAGATACATGGATGATACCATCGTCATAATCAAAAGAAGTATGTTGAATGATCGCGCTTCTTATTGCTCCAATTCCACCAATTCGACACCACCATGCTGGATAGTGTTCTTGCAACCTCTTGGACAAAACGTGAGTTAAACGACCAATATACCTAGCTCCACACAAGCAGGTGAATTGATAAACACACATAGAATTGGTCAACTGTGAGATCTTGTCCTTCAGGAGGTTGCTGAACAGTAATGGTCTACTGGGAAACGCTATTCTCAACAATGCCACAGGGAATGTCTTGTATCTCAGGGGCTGTGACATCTTTCTTTTAATGGATATCAGCAGCTAAGTCACCTTTGAATTCCAAGCTCATGTACAGCATTATCCTTACCTTGGTCATCTAGGTTTGAATGATCCTCAATTTTGGTGGCATTTTTCTAATTTTAGTTGATATTTTATTTGCTACTATATCTGTATTACCACTACAATTTAGGCATCTTTAATGAACTGTAATTCCATTGTTATCTTACTTAACAAATCGATACTATTTAAAAAACACACTAATATTGATATTGACTACTAATCTAGAATATTCTACGTATATAAACATATACATATAATTGTAGAGCCAGAAGAGGAATTTATCGAAAACGGTATTCTTCGCTCAATTATTTTGTGTTTTTGATAGAAATCTGAAAGAAGCAACCTCATTCACCTATCTGCCTAACTACCTGGGAAGCATCGTTTCAACTACTGGCAGACGGAACTGATTAGGATATCAAAGCAACGAGGATCGAGAAAGCAAGGCAAGCAAGCTTTCATTACTCTCAAGTCTGTGTGGATATCAACACCACTTAGCACTAAAATGAAAATAAGATGTGGATTATCAACTCCAATGTGAAGTCAGTACTAATTACTATGTGGATCAGAGACTTGGTGCCGCGTCAAGAAGGCCACTTTGAACAAATTACAGACCTTCATCAACTGCTGTCTTCACTCAATCTACTCAAGATCAGCGACAGGGAGGGATCTCTGACAATGGATGGACCAACCCAGCAGGAACCAACTGCGCAACAAATACTGAGAAAGAAATGGTGGTTGATTGGCCATACTCTGAGGAAACAAACCATCAAGTGAGTGACATCACACACCAGACCATCGCTCGAGTGGAAGCTGAATGGGAAGCAGTGAGTCGGTCGTCAATGGGGTGACATAAAGGAGGAGGTGATGTCAAGAGGAGATGAAAGAATGTGGGCAGACTTGGAGCCAGTTGAAAACGTTGACAGAGAACCCAACACTATGGAGATGTGCGGCAGAGGCCCTATGTTCCTCTAGGAATTAAAGGAAACAATAATAATAAGTATCAATAATACACATATCATGGATAGTTAGCCACAAATGAACAGTAAATCACTATGACGTAATGAAACCATGTGATCGCCTAAATATAATCACCATAATAATATTAATAATAATAATAATAGTTAATTTACAGACTGAAAAGTACAAATTAACTAATTAATTTGCATATTAATAATTAAATGGCGATTTGGTTTTGTTTGTTTTTTGGCGTTTTTTGTTTAAAAGTTTGAATGAGTATTTCAACTTTACATTTCATAAAACCAATACAGTAAAATGCACTTAATGACGCGGAAAGATTAAACTTCCTTTTTCATTTTCCCCTTCTACATTTACGGCGTTATTCCGTTTGTTTGCTTGTTTGTTTTCAAAAAACAAAAGAGAGAGGAAGGAAACTGCTTTCCGTTTTTTCCCTTTGAACGCTTTCACATCAGTGTAGCATGGAAAAGGGGGAGGGGGGACGGAAAGCACCGTTATGTAATCATCCGTTAAATGCATACCTTCTCTCTGCTTCCTTCCTTCCTTCTACGCATTTTCATTTTGATAAAACAATTTTTATAAAATCCTGGAAAATGTAATATCCGATAATCTAAAACCTAAAACAACAACAAAAGAAAATAATTTTGAAGTTTAGATTGTAGTATTATTATATCATATTATTGTGTCTTTTAATTCCTAGAGAAACATAGGGCTTCAGCCCTGCGTCTCCATTGCGTTCGCTTCTCTGTTACAGTCTTCACCTGGCTCCAAGTCTGCCCACACGTTTTCATCTCCTCTTCACATGACCTCCTCCGTGTCACCCTTGCACTGACGATCAACTCGCCGCTTCCCTTTCGGGTTCCACTCGAGCAGTGGCTTGTCTAGTGATGTCACTTGATGGTTTCCTCAGAGTATGGCCAGCCAATCCATCTGCATTTCTTCCTGCCTATTTCTTTCACAATCGGTTCCTGGTTGGTTCGCTCATTGCCAGAGATCTCTGTTGCTGATCTTTTCTGGCCAGCCATCTGATATTGTAGTGATTTAATTGAATATATAAGAATGACAAAGTTCAGCGAAGAGTATCTTTTCGGCGGCGAATTCATTCACTTAGCTGTACAATCGCATATATATATATATGGGTTATTTTGTATGTATGTGTACATTAAATTTGCTAAACGGCAATACAATTAGTAAGCTTTCGGTGGAGTTACGTAATACAGAAAGCGTTCAGAGGAATTGAATGTTGATACAAGAGGATAGTGTAACAAAAGTGATGAGTTATCACAAAAAACTGTCAAAGAAGAGTTACGTAATAACATGAATATATGCAATCTATGTGAAAAACTTGGGCACTGTGGTAGTAAATAATTCCATATTAGTTTGTTTATTAAATGTATCACACAGTAGTGAAACAGTATTATTTACTGGATGACACAAGTTATTAATGACGACATGCATGTCAAATATGCGCAAGACAACACCAACAATAAGGAATCTAAATCATCAGTAGTAATTCCATACAAGGAAGAAACCTCGGAAATCACCTTACGCAGAATTCTTAACAAGGTAGGCAGGAATAAAAGTGGCTGACATTCAAACTACCCACAAACTCAATAAGAAACAAGCTTTGTCGGTTAAAGGATCCCGCTAGTGGAGCCAACTAAACAAAACGATTCAGTTTATCTAATACCTTGCCTGTGATGATTGTCAGGTCAAAGTAGTAGAACAGGAGCAGTCAGTCAGACTAGCCGAGCATAGAAACCTCCAGCAAAATCGAGATTAGTTGACCCGAATAGGATAAGAAATCTAGAGAGTAGTTCAGCTATAGCATTCACTACATGCAGTTACACAAAAAACCATATAATAGGATGATGATGGGATAAGATGACAGATTTAAAATCCAATGTAACAGCAGGCTGGAGGGAAAGATTAATAACAGTGAAAGCTTTGTATATCGAATCAACTGAAGAGGATACCTGTAATAGGAATGATTCAACACCTGTCCACCCAGATATCTGGAAAATTCTACTACCCCTACCCGAAAGAAGACAATTAGGAGAAAACAAAGAAAGTTATAAAACTCAAGTGTCAAAGTCGTGTGGTTATAATTGATATGATTATGTACGATAACAAATTTTGTTCGAAATCGTGTCACCCAATAAATAATAATACTGTTTCACACTGTTGTGATACATCTAATAAACAAACTAATATGGAATAACATGAATAGTTTGATGAAAGAGTTGTGCTCAGGGTGAACATAGAAACAAAATAAAATACAGAATTACGCAAGTTTAAAGGAGTACAAGAGTTTAAAATAGTTAGAAAAATAAACACACAAACAAAAGTTAAGTTAGATCAACAGAGTTGTTACCATGATAGTAGAAGTGGTTGAATAATTTTCTTTTGTATGCATAGTTCTGGTTCTTCCAAATGAATGGCTAGGGCTTCTGAAATGCAAAGAAGACGGATACGTATTGTCTTTGGCAGGTTGTTCCTCACTTTGTAGATCACTTTGAAGCAGGAGGCGTTTGTTGAGATGGAATGGCCAGTGGTGACGAGATGTTCGATTATTGCACTCCTTAAACGTCCACTACTTCGTTTCTGCAGCCACGCTGGATAGTGTTCTTTGACTGTTTTTGACAGGATGCACGTCAAAAGACCAATTTCTCTGTCCCCACAACAACCGGCGAACTGATATATACACATAGAAGTGGTCAGATGCGAGTTCTTGTCATTTGGGCTTCTGCAGTTCAGCAGGCAACTGGAGAACACCACCCTCAGTGTTCCTGCGAAGAAAGTTTTTCTTAAAGAGGTGGAAAGCCTCCTCCTAAGGACATCACTGAATAGGTCACCTTTGAAGTCGAGGTTCATATAAAGTATCTTTTTTTGGCATCTCTTGCTTTTGGATTTTCTGTTTGATGTTTTTGTCTATGAATCTTGATGGATAACCGTTTTGTATGAAGATTTCTTTCAGGAAGTGTAGTTCTTCTTCCAAGGTATCAGAGCTGCAGATGTGTCGGACGCGAGTAGCAAGAGATCTAATTAGGTTTCTTTTCCGACTGATTGGTACCTAGCTGTGGAAGCTTGTCAGTTGACCGTTCCATGTAGGCTTCCTTTGGATGGACCTTCTGACATTAGGATTGTCAAACAAAAATAAAAATTATTTAGAGTTAATGTTTACGTCATCAAATTATTTCTAAAATGTGATGAATAATCAAAATTGTAACTAGGAGGGGGAGGTAGAGATTGGTAAGTATTGACAAGGGTTGCGTAACATCAAGTAGGATGCCAATGGAGACACGTGTCCAAAAAATTAATTTTGTAATAGGTAGAAAGAGTAAATAAAGGGTTGGTTAAGAGAAAGATGTTACTAAGATGGCATACAAAAATTCGAAAACCAAACAAAGGAGAAAAGAAAACATTATTAACAAAGTGGTAGAATTCGGAACTATACCTAAGGTAGAAGGAGGGTAGTGGAGAAGTTTTTTCTGTGTACATAAATCAGGGTTTCCTATCCGGACAGCTAAGGCCTCGGCAATGCAAAGTATGCAGAAGCTTATCTCCGTTTTTCAAAGGGAGGCTTCTTTCGACTTTGTAGATGACTGTGAATCAGTTCTCCTTACATACTGAGTGTTGAATATATGTTCAATTATAGCACTCTCTATTGATCCACTATTATTTTTTCATAACCAAACGGGATAATGAGTGTTTGATTGGTGGATGGTGACTAGCAGTGGAACCCAGGATGCGCATTTCGTCCCATCTTGGACTCACCAGCTGGATGTATCTGCATTTCACAGTGAGTGATGATGTTCCCACCGAGGCTCGAACCCAGTGCCCATAGTTTCCAACACCAAAGCGTTATCCACTAGACCACTTGGGCCACGAGAGCCACCTCTTGTGCAACGGGTCATATTGATTTAATTCAATTTTAGATTTTCCCCCTCTCGATTGATTGGACTGAAGTTCTCGGTCTCAGGTTGACATGTCGGCTTCTTGATGGGAAAAATCTAAAATTCAATTAAATCAATATGACCCGTTGCACAAGAGTTGGCTCTCGTGGTCCAATTGGTCTAGTGGATAACGCTTTGGCGTTGGAAACTATGGGCGCTGGGTTCGAGCCTCAGTGAGAACATCGTCACTCACTGAGAAATGCAGGTACATCCGGATGACGAGTCCCAAATAGGACGAAATGCGCATCCTGAGTTCCACTGCTAGTCACCATCCACGAATCGACTTCAAGTTATATAATCAGACATCGTCGAAGAATCTGCAGAAGAAGCCGACATGTCAACCTGAGACCGAGCACTTCGGTCCAATCAATCAACGGGAAAAATCTAAAATTCAATTTCAACGGGATAATGTTCTTTGACTCTTTTGGATAAAACACGCATCGATTGACCTATATATCTCGCTCCACAGGAACATGTAAATTGGTAGATACACATTAAACTGAATTCAAGAGTGAACCGACAACACAAAGAGAGAATTAATAAAAAATTAGTGTATGTATGACGACATTTTCGTCTCGTTTCGCGTGTATTCAGCCCTCCCCACCTTAACCATAACTCCTTTCGGATATCGAATCCGGGTACTTTAAGTGATGAAGCCATCCCATTGACTATGCAACCACTGCGTTGTAGTTTCAGAGAAAGCTGCATTATATATTTATATATATTAAATATTCCCATAGTAAAATTTAGAACAACACATTTTAGCGAACAATATTGCGCTTTCGATTAGATCTCATCAGGCTTAACTCTAATATGTATAAGTTTACAAATAAAATTCAAATATAAACCAATCATGGTGTTTTGTCTATAGGATAATAAGATGGTGAATATAAATTGTGCAATTAGTCATAACAGTAGTAATGATAATAATAATTATTATTATTGTTCCCTTGGGTTCCTAGTGGAACATAGGGCTTCAACTACTACTCGCCTCCACTTACTTCTGTTTTCTGCTGTACTTTTCACTTGCATCCATGTTAGTCCATACTGTTTCAACTCCTCTTCACACGATCTCCTCCTTGTCACCATTGCACCGACGTCCCACTCGCCGCTTCCCTTTCGAGTTCCACTCGACGGCCTGACGTGCGATGTCACCCAGCGTCCTCCTCAGAGAGTGTCCGATCCATCTCCACTTTCTCCTGCATATTTTTTGAGCGATTGGTTCTTGTTGTGTTTGTTCCCATAGTTTCTTGTTGGTGATTCTTTCCGGCCATCTGATTTTGAGTATAGAACGAAGACAGTTGTTGATAAAGGTCTGCAACCTGTTGGAAATATTCTGTGACCCGCCGCCAAGTTTCTGATTCGTATAGAAGAACTGACTTAATCCCAATCTGAGATTAATTGAAATAATTTATAATGAATCAATCTGACTCGGCGCTCAAATTATTCCAGGAAGTTCGTA
>CALYDE020000151.1:0-13829 GCA_944472155.2 Trichobilharzia szidati
GGTCACCCAGAAGATAACCACACGCACACCGAGGGCGTGGCTATCATGATGTCACCAATGGCAACGAAAGCCCTGATGCAATGGGAAGCGATCTCGTCCAGGACAATGACCGCCAGATTCAACTCCAAAGGAAGAAAAGTGCCAATAATCCAATGTTATGCACCCACCAACAACGCAGACCTCGAAACGAAAGAAGAATTTTACAGACAACTACAGGCAGCAATAGACAATACTCCAGCTGGCGACATTAAAATACTAATGGGAGATATGAACGCCAAACTGGGACCAGACAATACAGGAAGAGGACTCATCATGGGTAGAGAAGCTCTTGGAGAAATGAATGAAAACGGAGAACTCTTCGCCGACTTCTGCGCCTTCAACGAACTAGTGATTGGTGGCAGTGTTTACAAGCACAGAGATATCCACAAGGCTACATGGGTGTCACCAGACAGGCGAACCAAAAACCAAATTGACTTTATCACAATATCGAGGAAGTGGAGACGCAGCCTACTGGACACAAGAGCAAGAAGAGGAGCAGACGTTGGCTCAGACCACTACCTCGTACAAGGGACAATCCAAATCAAATTGAAAGCTTTCAGGGTAACAGGAGCTGCAGATAGACCACAAGCCAAGTTCAACACTCAAAAGCTGAAGGACCAGGCTACAAAGGACATCTTCATTGCAAACATAAGGGAAAAAGCCGAGACACAAATCAACACCAACGAAAAGGTCAGCGTCGAAAAACACTGGAACAACTTGAAGACAGTGTGGAGTCAAACCTGCATGGAAGTCCTAGGCAGAAAAAAGAGACAGGACAAACAGTGGCTCTCTACGGACACTTGGAAACTAATAGAAGAGAGAAGGGTGGCGAAACAAAAGATTATCCAGTGCACCGACGAGCAACAGAAACAGGAGTTGAATGCAAGCTACAATGCACTGAACAAAAGAGTGAAGAAAAGTGCCAGGGAAGACAAAAGAAAATATTGTGAAACCATGGCAAACGAAGCAGAACAAGCTGCAGGCAAAGGAGACCTCGCTACACTATACCAAACAACTAGGCACCTTTCGGGCAAAAGTTCGACACAGATTAAGCCAATAAAGGACGACAATGGAAAGTCAATCACCAAAGAGGTGGAACAGAGGAAGCACTGGGCTGAACACTTCAAAAGACTCCTAAATCGACCTCCATCTACAACGCGTCCAACAATACCAACAACGGAAGCAGAACTACCAATGAACATCGACCCTCCGACGAAATCCGAAGTCCTGAATGCCATCAAGATGCTAAAAGCTGGGAAAGCGCCAGGACCAGATGGAATCCCAGCAGAAGCTTTGAAAATAGACCCAGAGACAACAGCGGACTTGATGACGCCACTACTAGAGAAGGTGTGGAAAGAGGGCAAAGTACCCGAGGATTGGAAGAACGGATACTTATTCAAACTACCAAAGGAAGGAGACCTAAGTCAATGCAAGAACTGGCACGGATTTACGCTCCTGTCCATCCCAAGCAAAATATTAAGCCGCATCATCCTGGAGAGAATCAAACAAGCCCTGGATGGAAAACTTCGACTGGAACAGGCTGGATTCAGGAGAAACAAGTCATGCATTGATCAGATCTCCACACTACGGATCACCATTGAACAAAGCTTGGAATGGCAGTCACCTCTTTATCTCAACTTTGTCGACTTTGAAAAGGCCTTCGACAGCGTCGATCGAGAGGTGATTTGGAAACTAATTCGCTACTATGGGGTGCCACCGACAATTATACATCTCATCCAACAGCTGTATGACAACGCTGCATGCCAAGTAATCTACAACGGGAGGCTCACGGAATCCTTCGAAGTGAGGACGGGAGTGAGACAAGGCTGTCTACTGTCACCAATGATCTTCCTGATTGCAGTTGATTGGATAATGCGGCAGACAACGGCAACCAACGAGAGAACAGGCATAAAATGGACCGACACAAAAGCCTTGGAGGATTTGGATTTCGCCGATGATATATGTCTGATTTCCCACAAACTGGAAGATATGCAAGTGAAAAGCAACAAATTGGCAGAAGAAGCAGCAAAGATAGGACTTCAAGTGAACATAGACAAAACAGAGGTAATGAAGATTCCTGGCCAACATCAACAGCAACAACCGACAACAATCAGCATAAATGGGAGGAACCTGAAGGAAACAACTTCTTTCACCTACCTGGGAAGCATCGTCTCAACTACAGGAGGAACTGACGAGGATATCAAAGCCAGAATCGGAAAAGCAAGACAAGTTTTCATTTCTCTCAAGTCTATGTGGAGGTCAACAGCATTCAGCGTCAAAAATAAGATCCGTATTTTCAACTCCAATGTGAAGTCAGTACTACTATACGGATCAGAGACTTGGCGTGTCACAAAGAGCAGCTCAAACAAGCTACAGACCTTCATTAACAAATGCCTTCGCTCAATACTCAAGATCAAATGGCCGGAGAGGATCAGCAACAAAGATCTCTGGGAGCGAACCAACCAGGAACCGATCGTGAAACAAATAGGCAGGAAGAAATGGAGATGGATTGGACACACTCTGAGGAAACCAGCAAGTGACATCACTAGACAAGCCATTGCTCGAGTGGAACCCGAAAGGGAAGCGACGAGTTGGTCGTCCAAGGGTGACCTGGAGGAGATCATGTGAAGAGGAATTGAAAGCGTGTGGGCAGACTTGGAGCCAGGTGAAAACTACAGCAGAGAACCGAACGCAATGGAGACGCATGGCTGAAGCCTTATGTTCCTCTAGGAATTAAAGGAAATAATAATAATTTGCCCAGCAACCATCTCTCACCACAACATGACTAATATTTGATACATAAACATTGACCTCAATTACTGTCAACCAATTTGGCTAGCAACCATCTTTCACCACAACATGACTAATATTTGATACATAAACATTGACTTCAATTACTGTCAACCAATTGGCTAGGAGACAGCTCTCACCACAAAACAATATCTTACCATTTGTTTGATCGTTCTGAAAGCAATGTCGTAGTACATTACATTAAGTATGCAGTGGGAATCCACGGCTCAATCGAAATTATTTTTCAAAAATTTGGAAAACTCCTCACATTCATAATGATGAACCGAAGAAAAGGATTATTAGTGAAGGCGAGATATCCACGATCCCACACAAGCCATTCTAATACAGTGGAGCACCAGAAAATAAAGAAACATGTTAATCAATTCAAAGCGCCTCTCATGCATTCATGGTGAGTGCGCGAGAATTCAGAATCTGTCACGAGAAACAAAACTTATGTCATTTCCATGTTATCAAGAGCATGTGGCACATCAAACGAATCCCTTTACGTAAGCGAAGTTCAAATCCTGTCAGTTATTTAAGGTTTGTATATATGCTATGTGGATAGACAACAGGCGTCAAACGATAAAAAGACTTAGTGAGAAGGCGAATCAAATCGCATGAGTAATAGCCCTGTTCAAACAAAAAATAAAGAGACGTCCTGAGAACTCAAGAGGATTGACAACTAGTGAGATGAGTGACGAAAGCTCGGTTCACAAAATTTGACAGAAGAAAAGTGAGAGAAATATGGAAAATGACTTGCAAGCACATAAAAGGCAGCCTGAGGCTCCTCTTATGCAGTTGTTCAGAGAGACAAATCAGAAAGCGAAAAATAAGAATAATAAAAGAAATGCGAAATCTGTGTTCAGAAACATTTCACCCAACTACTTCCACTACCACGCACTTAGCATCAACTTCTCCTCATCTACTTTCACTTCCTACTTCAGATTCACCAATATCTGTACACAAATCTCTATGAAGTCCACTTTGTTTCCTAACAACTAGCGCTTGTTCGTCTGTTCACTTGTCTCTGATCATTTATTTTCAAACGAATGTTAATCCCTCGACGAATTAGTTGTCAAACCTCATGATCACGTATCACCATCTCTGATTTACGTAGAAGATATTGTTCATGCAATTCGATTTGCGTTCCCATCAGGCGACAATAAGTTTTCACCTCTGTCCACAATCTACCGTGCATAGGGAAAGACCTCAAAATAACTGTATCGATGCGAAGGGAGTATACATCCGCGTATATTTTTGATGCCCAACTTGTTCCCTTCCACATAAGTAGGTCTTTTCCTGAATAATGATTCGTCATCGGTGTGATGCCCAACCACTTCAGTTTCCTTAGATAGGAGTTCATATAATTCAGTTAATGAGTAATCGTATGAGTATGTGCGTCGGTGGCACGGTGGTTAGGACCCTCGCCGACCATGCACATGGTCCGGGGTTCGATCCCCTGCCGGCGCACACCCGATATCTATAATAATAATAATAATCATAATTTTTATTTCTGGAACAGAAACCAGCCATTTTTACAGGCATGAACAAATGTACACTAATTAGAACTTATAGAATATATATGATTTGTTAATCTAGAAATAGATTGAATACTGGTAAATTTACGAGAAATATTTAAAAAGAAATGTACAAATAAGGCAATAGGTAATTTTCGAGATATGCTTTCAACTGAATAATTCATGAGAAATGGCATCAAATCAAAACTGTAATTGAAAAAAAATACGGTATGTCAATTTCACGCGGGAATTATAAACGATTACGTTAATTGTGGAAGGTAAGTAGCATTTTTGTACAGGTGCTGGCGTGAAATATAAGAGATGCGGAATGAACAGTAATTGTAAGTAAATGATTCATAGAGTGTTTGAAAGTCCATAAAACTTCAAATTCACCGGTAAGTACACCATAATTGTGACATTTCCAGTTGTATATGAGACCAACTTTGAACTTGTCGGCAGATTTCATGATAGAGGTGGTTCCATTATTCACCGGGTGGGCTAGCAATATTCCGAGGACAGCGGCACTGTTTCAGTACCTTCGTTTAAGGCAGTACCTTTGAAAAGAGAAGAAGACACAAGGAAACCGACAGAGAGGTGCAGAAGTATATAATAGGTGTTAATAATTCAAAACATATGTAAAAAAACATGGGTTCATCATTTCTTTTGTTTTTTCTTCATTTAAAAAATACTATTTCCCCCTGAGATTTTCTAGTGATGGAATTCTAGTCTTTCTTGCGAAAAGAAAATAAAAGTTTAAGTGAAAAAAAGATGATAATTTTACCTACTTATATAGGTTGAATAGGAGTTAAACACAAAAGTCAAAGTGCGTGAACTATGTAGAAGAAAAGCGAGGGCTTAATAATAACTACTGTTTTTCTGAAGTATACATTTAGGTGGCCTTCTGAAGTAGGGGACTCATACCATGTACTTGCATTCGAGGAGTTTGTTATTTAAACTTCAGCTTTAGGCAAATTTTCAAATTCTGTTGTCTTTTTTTTTAAATTTTATTTATTCTCTTATTCTGCAGAAGCCATTCGAACTCAGGAGCCTTAGCAATAGAGTGCTGTCCCACAGATAAGGGTGGTTCTCATATGTCCCCACCATCATATCCGCTGACTAGCAATCACCACCCTCCCACCTTTTTTGTGCAAGGCCCTGGCAAAATGCTTCATTTTTTTTATATATATCTTTTAATTTCTGTTATAATACGCCACAAACGTTTCTCTTTTTTTAAAAAAAAAATTCATTTGTCAACTCATTCGAAGTCATGGTATGAGTGACTACTTTCAGAAGACCGTCATGTATGTTTCATCTGTTACAGCATTTTGGAGAGGAACAATAATAAAAGTATAAGGAAAATAGACTATCAGAGTCGACATTTTAGATATAAACAAATGTAATTTCGGAAAACAGTACATAATCATGCAGCATTAAACATATAAGTAGTAGTAATTTATAATATTTTGTTCCGAAAGATTTGACTAAACAAGATTATAGTTATAGAACAGTAAGATAGGATTCATTACTATTTAGGACTCACCGTATAATTGATTATTTAGACTACCAACATTCGGGCCTTAATTTGCGTATAGGCAGACAGTGCTAACAAGTAGCATTAGGCAGTCTCCAGAGACATTTTAATACCAGTCGTCTTCAGTTGATTTGCATCTGGAACTTGAGACTGAACTCTTAGCATGCTGAAATACTCATAATACCATGTTATCAGTGATATGTGCAAAAAGAAAATTTTTTCAAATATTTGAATGAAGAAATAATTAAAATTTAAGGCTGATTGAGAATAGGTGACTGGGGTTGTGAAAACAATCATAGTGAAAGTAGAGTCAAACATAGAGATCACAGATTTCGGGAGCTAACAGTGAGGGTCAGAGGAGTGCCGTATTAGATCTCTGATTTTTAGTCTGTCACATACGCCTTCTAACCCGGTGTTGATAAAATATTTGTTCAGCAGAGATGAGAAGGTTTTTGGGGTAGGACTGTTTCTAATTTCAGTTGGAAGACGGTTCCAAATGCAGCGGTATCTGACAGTGAAAGAATTTGATCTGTACTTTGTATGACAGCGGGGCACTTCAAAAGATGAAGATTTATTTCTAAGGTTATATTTCTTAGGTGAACTAAGAGTAAATTCATTGTGGGGGAAATATATAAGCCCTTTAGCGATCCTAAATGTAATTTTTAGGTTAAACTTCAGTCGTCTGACCCATAAGGGTTCCAAGTCAAATATGTTACATCTGTCGTAGTAGGAAATGCAAAGATTTTCACCTACTAGACGTTTGGTAAACGCCCTTTGTAGGCTTTCCAATTTGCACCTGTCTTTTACGGAAACACTGTCCATGACAGGAGGACAAAATTCAAGTAAGGGCCTTATGCATAACTTGTACAGCATAATTTTGGATTCACACGCTTTAAAGTTTCGGAATAAAAACCCAAAAAGCCTTTTAACCTTTGATACTTGTAATTTAACGTATTCCGTTAGGCTAAATTCTGGAGTGTATTTTAGACCCAAGTCTGTTGTAAGCGGCAGACGAGGAATATGATTGTTGTGTAGGGAGATGGAAAGTTCGGATGAAATGCCTTTGGAGCATAGCACACCACATTTTTCAACGTTAAACTTCATTTTCCACGTGTTACACCACAATTGAACCCTATCAATATCATCCTGAATCCTATCAAATACACATGACACTTCATTTCTGAGTGAGTGGTATACTATTTTGATGTCATCAGCAAGTAGGAAAGGTCTGCCATGTCTAATAACGTCGCAAATATCATTGAAATATAACAGGAATAACAGTGGACCTAGAACACTACCTTGTATGACTCCACTTGTTATCTGAACGGGGTTGGATGTGTGGGAACCTAACCTGACCATTTGCATCCGATTGCTTAGGAATGAACTGAGCCAGCTTAACAAAGAACCTTGGATCCCATAAGACTGGACTTTTGATATTAACAGTCGGTGGCTTACTGTGTCAAAAGCTTTACTAAGATCTAAGTATACAATAACTGTGATCATACTGGAATCTTTCAGTTGTGAGATGTGATCAAAAAATTGTAAATGGCATGTAGTGCAAGAACGTGACTTCATGAAACCATGTTGATAAGGAGTGATAAGTTTCTCTTGAGAGAGGAAGTCAAAAATGGCACTTTTCACGATCTTTTCCAGAACCCTTGAAATAACAGAAGTTAGGTTAATGGGTCTGTAACTCATGACACTTGAACGGGAGCCTGACTTATACCTAGGGGTAATGTGCGTGGTTTTCCATGCATCTGGATATGTTCCAGTTGATAGAGAGATAGAGAACAATTTAAGAAAGAGAATAGGGATGTCTTCACCACCGTATTTTAAAAAAGTTGAGGGAATCATATCAGGACTAGGGTTGTTTGAACTTTTAAGGGACGTGATTGCTTTCTTAATATTATCCAAAGAAAAGCTGATAGTTTCTAAAGTTTTTTGTGAACGTACATGGAATAGAGGTTGTGGCGACGTGTTGTCATCATGGGCATATGACCGTGAGAAGTAGGAGTTTAGAAGCTCACAAATTATTTTAGGGTCAGTAGCAGTCTCACCATTTTCTAAGATGAATTGTATATCTGTTTTACGAGAGTTTAGCCTTTTGCGATAAAGCTTACAGATTGCAGTGTATTTAGAGCTATCTTTAAGGGCTGCACTTTCTTGTCTGAGTAGAACGTTGTCGTTATTTTCTTTCAATCTGAGATAAATGTTCTGTATATTTACAAGACACGAGAAGTCATTTTCTTTGTAGTAATGTCGGTGCAGCTTTCGCAGCTTAGCCTTTACTTTTATAGGAATGAAATTCTTTATGTTTTGTCTTGGGCTCTCTTTACATTTAGGAACAAGTTTATCAAAGCATATAGTTACATTCTGGTAAAAGGCTATTAGGATAGTGTCTAGGTTGCTACTAGAAAAGAAAAGGTCCCAGTCTAAGCTTCTAATGAAGGAGTGAAATACATCCCACCTAGCTTTTCCGAAGCACATGAATGTCTTGCGCAGGGTAAAGCATTTTGATGAGTGAAGCTTGGTATCGAGGGCGCAGATTATTGTGTTGTGATCACTACCAGGAAATGGGTGGCTGATGTCTATGGTGGATAAGGCAATGTCTTTCAAGAAAACCAAGTCCAGTATATTGTGGTTTCGGGTGGGCCTTAGAATACTTTGTGTCCACCCACATAACTCAACAGCATCTAAGAATTTGCTGTAGCGGGGAGGAGCACTGATGGGCTCCCATGAAACTTCAGGCATGTTAAAATCCCCTCCAATCACTTTATAAGTAAAGTTTAATTTCGAAGTGTAATGAAAGGCTGCAGTTATTTCACTTAGCAGTTCACTGTCATGGTTGGGTGGGCGATAAATGCAACCTAATAACAGAGTTTGCTGTTTATTTATGTAGAGTGTCACCCATAATGTATCGCATATATTAAGGTTAGGGTCATCGTAGTGCACAGCTCTGCAGTCAGATTTAACATAGATAATGCATCCTCCACCCCGCCCAACTGATCTGTTCTTCCTGAAAAATGAGTAGCCTTCACAGTGAAAGAAATCATCATTTATTTCACTTGTGCACCAAGCTTCAGTGATCAATAGTGCTGTAGGTTGGCTAATCAGTAGCAGGGATTGGATGTATGCCATCTTGTTTACAGCTGACCTGGCATTGATAAGAACTATGTTAGGATTAGCCGAGTCATATCTTAAGATTTTAGCTATGTCTTGAAGTAGCTGGTGGTGAGATTCAATCATAGTGTCCTCAGACGACAATGAAATGTCTATGCCTGTAGATGCCCTAGGAAAGCTAGAAGTGCAGAGGGGGTGAATTAAATTTTCGTTTTCATGTAAGTTTGGGCGTAAAGAAGATTTGCTGTCAAAAGAAAAGGAGACAGAGGGTTGTTGAAGGAGAAGAAGGGAATTACCAGAGTCATGTAAGGTGAGCTCCAGGCAGTAATTAGACATTGCTGTATCAGCTGTCATATCTATATTGGGGGGCGAAACCTGTGGAGAGTGGTGAGCATTTGTAGTATGTTCGAGGTCATGTTGTGAACCTGTATAAAAAATGGTAATGTCGTTTCAGCAAAACTGCTGATCGCTGGATAGTCAGCCCTGTTGGGTGTAGGCATGTAAATAGGTGGAGGTGGCCTACCAAGCAAGCTCAACTTATTCGAATTGTTGCGAATTACGTCACCACTATTCGACTTCCTATAGTTAAGTGTATCAATGTTTTGGTTTGTATTGGTGCGAGGGTTTGCTTTTTTGAACAGGTAGCTACGAGGTTCGGGTTCTGTTTTGCGGTTTTTGTACCTATTGGTTTTGTGGATATTTGTTTCTGGAGAGAGGTGTGGTATCGAGCTGTCAGCATGTGAATTAGTGTGTGACACTAGTCTCTTATTCTGCGTTGTCTTTGTAGACGAACTGGTAGCTGCATTCTTCAACTTCCTGGAATTAAGACTACTTGAATTGGTGAATACTGGGTGTGATGTACTGCAGTTTGTCACTGGGGTACAGGGATTGTTATCAGAGGAATCTAAATCTACGGTCGATTTCTTTCTTAGTGTTCGGCTATACACTGAACTATTTTTTGACCTTATATTTTCAGGCAAGTTCGTTTCCGAATACGGTGTGCTTTGTATAGAAAGATCCACACCTTTTTGCTCTGCCTCAACAGAAGTGTGGGTGCCCAGGGGTGTTGTAGAGGAGCTGGGATTTACAGTTTTAGAATAAGTCATTCTTTGGATCGGTGTCTTGTCACGAGCTAATTTAATCGTATGGTAACGTGTATTTTTCAGTAGTGTTTGCCTACTGTAAAAGATGTCAGCATTAGAGGACGAGTCAAATTTCAACACAAGTGGGCAAGATTTATTTTTATGAGACTTTCTAAGTCGATGGCAGCTGCACGAGACGTTATTCATAGAGCACGCATTCAGAATAGTGCTTTTGACCTTGTTAATCTGTGCATTATCCGGTATATTATACACGATTACGTTCTTCTCGCGCACTACACGTTGATATACTTCAGTTGCAACGTAGTTTATCAGGTTTGCGGTTTGTGGTAACTTACTAGGTGAAGTACCATTACTGTCGGTTTCACTAGGTACTGCCAGTTTTGATATCTTAACTTCAAGCCCCCTAATAATGGAAAATAATTCTGCGATTTTATCTTCACAACAAGGTGTAGAACAAGAAACTGGATTAATGCTAGGAGTCAAAATGTTTGCCGTGTAATTCATTTCGCAAGACGTTTTGCAGGTGTCTGCGAGGCCTGGATCATTGCTTGTAGTATCACTATGTATACCATCCATGATGTTGTTTAATACGCAAGCAGGTAAGGGGAATTCAACGTCCGGACTTAACGTATCTACTGCAGCAGACATGTGTTTATTTGTTAAATCACTGGATGTAGTCTTCACACTTCCTGCAGGCCTATTCATTCTATTCGGTTTGTGTTTTTTACTGGGATTTGAAGCAGACAGTGGAGTTTGACGCTTAGTTTCAACCATTGGCATTTAGAAAAGAGTTAAACTTCTTAAATATAAGAGAATGAGCAAAGTGTCTGTAAGGTCCTTTTTAGGGTGTTGGAGATTTAGATTGTTTAGTTTGGTACGCAATTAGCAGTTTATGTGGATAAAAATGCTGGAATATAGTATGAAGACACGCTTAACAAATACTATAAATGCAAAGATGCGATAACAGAAGCACTTAAGTAGACACTAGCTATAATGGACAATTACAGCCGGAAAAGTTATCTTTAATGAAAAAATAGGACTAAATATTTAGTACTATCCTCGAGAGACCTATTGAAAAGCCGCCTATAGAGTAAAAAAGAACTAAGAAATAACACGCGAAAAAGTAACAAATCCTTCGAATTGCCGCGGTGAAGTATGGTATGCCTGAATTTGGGCAACCGATATCCATGCTGAAAATTCCACACTTGTACTGAAAATACGGTGTGGAATCAAGCTGTAAATCAAAAAAAATTGGACAGCGCGCTGTTTGAAAAAGGGAGTGCCTTCTTCACGTATTTTCACGTATTTAACAAATCGCTGTTTTTTTGTGTTGTTCACCTCAAGAACATTTTTTTAAAACTTTCACTTGACTTCTGTCTGTTAGGTTTTGATTTTATACACTTATTTTGTCTATATTGGGTAAATTGTCTTGGCTGTTCCCAGTAGAACTTCATTATGTCAAAAGTACCATATAAATATAATAGGGCGGAGTGTTACTTTTTGGTAGATGATGGAATGCAGTGTAATAACTGCAAAAAATAGTATCATAAGATGTGTACTGGATTACGTCCAACTGCATACAAACGTTGTAGTGCTCCAACATCCCACTGGATGTGCAGAGTCTGTTGCTCCCCAAAGATGACTTTGATAAGGGAGGCTCACGAACTACTGTCTAAGGCCATGGAACTTGCTGATGATAGCGTGGCTAGTAAGAGTGACACGGACTGACTGTCTGAAGATGACGCAGCAAGTGTCATCATGAATGTTACCACACCGGCGATTACTGTCTCAGTTTTCCCGGAAGTAAAACCTACTAGGCGTTCGAAGCGTCTTGGTAAGTGAAAAGGTAACAAAATGGAAGCTGCAAACAGCATCTCAGCACCAGAGTACACTGTAAGCGAAGTTCACCATGAAGGTGGTGCAGACACTGATCTTGATTGTACCATCAAAAACTGCAGCAGCCCTGAGAAGCAACTGCAGGCAGATGATAAGTGGGTAACGAAAATAAGCAATCGGAAGAAATATAGTAATATTGATGGTAGGCAAACGTCTGTCATCTGTAGCCAGGCTGCATCAGTAGTGGTGAGAAAAGATGTAGCCACTGCTAAATACGACAAGCTCTCCTTAGATTCTAACAAAATTGTTGGAAATTTAGAAGAGTCCAAAGAATCTGATCCCGTAAAAAAGCACTATCACGACCTTAAATTAGTGAGTAGTATCGTAAGGAAGATGCTCCCAGCGAATTTCCCTGGATTTTCGATTAAAAAGCTGATTAGAATAGGCAAAAGAGAAGATGAATGTTCTAATCAGCGTAGGTTGCTTAAAGTAGTCTTAGGTTCTTCTGATGAACGGAATCATCTACTGGCTAATGTACACAACCTTTCCGGGTCAGGAATTTCAGTCAGACCTGATTTATCTCTTGAAGACAGACTTAAACGAAAAGAAGTTTTGTCCCAGCTAGAAACAAGACGTAAAAATGGTGAGACTAACCTTAAACTGGTGGGTTTTCAAATAGTCAGGTCTTGGAAACATATGCTTCCAAGACCTGTGTGGATAAGCCAGACCACATAGGAAGCCTGAAGGTAGTGTACACTAATATACGTAGTATCGGGAACAAATTTCACGAGCTAGGTGTATTAGTGGAAGACCTTAGCCCAAGTATTGTGGCCATTACTGAAACATGGCTGGTTTCTGGATTAGATGACACACCTGAGCTATGCGGATTTAGTTGCTTGCGCAGCGACAGGGTTAAGGGTCGTAGAGGTGGCGGGGTTGCTCTGTACATCAACAACTCCCTACATGTTCGTTCCGTGAAATTTGAAGCGCATGACAGTGGGACAAGTGAGGTAATTAGCTGTGAAGTAAGATTCGCAACTGGCACTTTACTCATTGGAGTTCTGTCTAGAAGTTCCTATTGTCAGTGTGATGACTTTATTTTAGATCACCTCAAACAATGCAGTAAACACAGTAGCTGCCTTATTCTAGGTGACTTTAATGCACCTCATATAGACTGGATAGCTGGCACATCTCCAGGATCCATTAATAAGTTTGACAACCGGTTACTCTTGACTACCATGGAAAATGCCCTGACACAACATGTCTTAGGTAGTACAAGATTCGGTTCTACCCAAGGTTCATCCTTGCTGGACTTAGTGCTTACTCATGACAAAGACGACGTGGATGGTCTAGTTATTCATCCACCTCTAGCAAACAGTGATCATGGGGTGTTAGATTTTAACTTAAGGGTTGGCAATTTAGTCATTTTCCAACCCAAATGCCGACCTAGTGTTTGGCATGCTGACATAGTCGCTATAAAGGAGAGTGCTTCAACTGCCGACCGGTCAGTCAATATGGTCTCATCCATTGAAGATGAATGGGATAGATTTAAGAATACATTTGAGAGGGTTACCACTGATTTCATTCCCTGGAGGGTTCCTAAAAGGCCAACAAATTGGCCACCATAGATAAATAGACAAGCTATAACACTCCTAAGACGGAGAAAAAGGTTCTGGAATCTCTTCATTTCTACTGGGCTACAGCATTTCCGGCTGTGAAACCAGAAACCAGTGTAAAACTTTGATTCACCAGTTAAGGAGAGCTTACGAAACCCAGTTAGTTAAAAGTTCACCAGGCTGCCCAAAAAGACCCTTCTTATATATCAAGAGAAGAACACGTAAGAGTGATGCTATCCCACCTCTTATGCTTGAAGATGACCAGACAAACATGGCT
>CALYDE020000152.1:0-13802 GCA_944472155.2 Trichobilharzia szidati
CATCAAAATGTATATGTAATCCTATGCATGACCTTGTTTAACATTACACCTAAAACAGAAGTACACATATACTGTTTATCTATTGAAACAAAGGAATTAAAGAATTGTTTCTATCAGGAAAAGAAGAACTTTATTTAAACTTTTAACAACCAACTAACTAACTAGCACTTTCAATGTCGTTTCTTATACGCATTTCAAGAGATGATCCTGGTACACCATGGGGTTTCCGACTACGTGGAGGACAAGATTTCGGCGAACCACTACATATCTCTGCTGTTACACCTGGAGGTTTAGCAGAAACTTGTGGTCTACGGCCTGGAATGCGTGTTTTATCCATTGGACGTGATTTAACAAATCATATGACTCATCAACAAGCTCATCAAGCTATAATACGCTGTTGTAATGACCTTGAAATAGAAGTTTATGATACTGGATTGATAAACAAATCTGGCTATGTTACACCTACTCATCACATGAATATACGATCATCACCAATGAGTACTGATTTATATAAACCAGTTGAATTACAAACAACAAAAGCAGTTATTCACATTGGTACAAATCCGAGAATATCACCATGTCATTCACCCAATAGAATAAATATTACAGTAAGCGATTCTAACTCAACTACAATATACGACCGTGTATCGACTGAGAAAATCAATATAACTTGTACATCACCAGTTTATAGATCACCAGATGTTGTAAGCATAAAGCCATCCTTTTCATCATTGTATAGTCTATCAACATATAGTACGCCTAATTCAGCAGTGGCAAATATGCAAAGTAACTCTAAGCCGAATCACCGCTTGAATCAATCGCCACCTTTACTGAGAAAAGGAATTCTACGCTCAAAAGACTTGAAACTGTGTCCTGTGTGCCGCGTATGTCAACAACAAATACATGGACCATTTATTGACACGAATGATCATTGTTACTGTCCTAATCACTTTGTATGCGCACATTGTCATGCTCCGTTGAATGCAGAATGTTTTTTTGCTGAACAGAATGGAAAGTTGTACTGTGAACGTGATTTCAAAGAGCATATCGCCTGTCGTTGTGGAAAATGTCATCAACCGATTATTGGAAAAATTATTAAAGCCATGAATCAAACATGGCATCCAAATTGTTTTACATGTTATCATTGTAAAAAACCATTAGATAATATATTTCATGTAGAAGATATGGATCGTGTACTGTGTGAAGAACATTGGAAAAAACTGCACGAAGGAGAATGTGCTAAATGCAAGCAGCCGATTTCAGAGATTGATCGTTTTATTGAAGCATGTGGGAAACAGTATCATGCAAGGTGTTTCAGTTGTGCTGCATGTCAAACACCACTTGAAGGTAAGCCATTTCACGCTAGAGATGAAAAGCCTTTCTGTCTTGTACACGCTCATGCAGTCGCCTTATTTGGTTGATCAGTTGGCTGGTTGACTTTCCTTCAAATTATTTAATTGCTTTCAAGAATGAATCCAGTAGTACTAACTTTGTGATTATAATTCATACTGTTGTATACCTGCATACTCTGGCCTGTGATTGATTCAGTCATTCAGTCTGCTAAATGAAAAAAGCGTAGCAGTTCCACATCCACATGAAATCAGATACCTACATCCCATAGCTTCCCAACAAAATTACTTCCTTTCTTCTATACATTTGGACAGTTTCTATGTCTTATTTGCTAACTGATACCTCTGAATAGTTTCCTCTTAACAGAATCAGTTCCTTTATGTTTGTCTTTTTTGTTGTAGTGATTTCATTTTGATTCTTATAATTTTTAGAGAAAAAAGTGAAAAAAAGATACAATATACTTCAATTTTTGCTGTATTTCTATACTATCAGTAAATTATTTAAGTAGTAATGCTAATACTTCATCGTACACTTATTCTCCTTTATGAATTCGAAATAAGGTAAAAACGACAGTTTGTCCAGGATAAGATGTTACCATCGTTGGTTTTGTTGCCTCCTTATCAGCTGATTAGAGGCTAGAGAAATTGGCCAAGTTAAAAAACTTTAAGCACCTGTAAGTTTCACCACTGGAGTGGGACAGCACGAATAACTTTGGAATGCTCAATGGGGAAGTTAGTGAGACCTGGTAAATAATATTTCAATCATGGAAAAAAATATGTTTAACAGAGCGTTATGTTATGACATAAGATATCTGGTAAGTTCTAGGTTAGGTTTGGGAAAGACTAAGTTAAGATATAAACTGAGTACAGGTAAGGGATAGGTTAATCTAATAAAGGCGATATTATGGTTGGTTTGAGTTAGATTAGGGTTTGTTTGGGGATATTGTCATTGTTAGGGTTAGAAGACCTAGATAATTAATTATATGCATAGAATATGGTTTAATTACTCTGTTGATACTCCAGTCCAAAGCTGAGAGGTTTGTCACACGTTCAATAAAGGTGTCCCGTGTAACAGTTTCGTGCCTTTTAATTCATTATTTTCGTGAATATATGTATTTAATACGCAAAATCGCCTTTATCATGTGTGGTTGGTGCGTTTAAGGTCATTTGTACTTTGGTGGTACTTACTGGTGTTTAAAGTTTAACTTTGCCGAGAAATTAGTTAAGTTTATGCACAGAGTAATTTTAACATACTCACAAATGTGACATGATGTCAGCTAATAGAAGATTCCAAAAATTAATGTACACTAATACACAACTTATACACAGAAGGTTCAGTTTTCAACAAAACGAAAAATTAATGCTTGGTGACAATGGAAAAAGGAGTTTCGTAATAAATACAAGAATTGGACATATGGATGATGAGTAACTAATAAGATGTTGAGTAACAGTGTAGTGCATTCAACTCAAATCATGGAGACAAAAGACACGCAAAACTAACTGACTTCACATTTGTGTTGAAAATCCGAATCTTGTTCTTTATGGCTGTGCAGTGCAGAAGATTTCCAAACTGGTTTCAGGTTGATGAAGGCGTATCTAGTCTTTCTGATTCTAGCTGGCTGGCTTTGACACCTTCATCCATTCCGCCTGTGGGTGAAACAATGCTTCCTGGATAAGTGAAGGAAGTAGCCTAAGTAATATAACTAAGTATTAAATCATGGGCAACAAGCATTTCATGATCTGTTGGCGATTGGTTGGAATTCTACACTAACTCAAGTTCTCATCTCAACTTTATTTACAACCAAGTCACAATGAAATATGAATTTGACTACACAATTAAGGTAATCGATACTGAATAAAAGGTTACGCTTATTATCAGCGTTAGCCGAACATAAAAGGAAGAATAGAATAAAAATAGCTTTATTCTGGACAGAAGCTAAGGGTGTTGACGTTCACGGATAGTACGAAGTATACTAACGCAAGATCTTAGACCCACAACATCTATAGTATTCGCTCCGCGTAGACCAAAGGCAAAGCAAAACACCAGAATTGACCGTCCAAATTACGAATTATATTTCCGGACCAAATCGGAGTGCGAGATGATTGCTTAACTAGCTAGAGATCGTACACGAACGAACGAACAACGTGACACGACGGAGTACAAAATGGCGTGAATGTTTGACTGTAAGCCTTCACCTAAACAAAAAGACTAAAACAATAAGGGTCAGCCTCCAATGTTCAGTGATGAGTGCTGTAGTCAATAATTCTGGGGAATTACCTACCGCTGCAATGTCTGTGCGTCGGTGGTACAGTGGTTAGGACTCTCGCCGACCATGCACATGGTCCGAGGTTCGATCCCTTGCCGACGCACACCTGATGTCTATGGTCGGCCTGCAAAATTCGGGCTACCGATATCACATGCTGAAAATTCCATACCTGTACCAAAGATACGGTGTGGAATCAAGCTGTAATCAAAAACAAATGTACAGAATCCTCAGTGAAATTTACAACATAATATTTCCTTTTCATCTAGGATCATCAAGTAAATAGCAATCTATAGTAGATCATGTGACGCAATGTTGTTCATTCAGAAGCATAAACTAACCTCTCACAATATTTTTCCATTCATCTCCTAGAAATATGCACCCATAGTTTGAAAGGCAATTAAACATGTGTCTTGAGTACACATTTGGACTTAAGGACATAATTGTATGGTTAAGAGAATAAGAATTAGTGAAAATATGATGCATTGGGTTGGATGAAAGTTTGGGTAGCCCAGAGATTCAAGCAGACCGCCGTCAACCGAAATAAAATCTAAAACAATTAGTCCCTTTATGAATTTAGACAAAGCAATAAGAAGAAGTAATTTGTCTGAATCGTGTAATGTATTCGAGCAACACATTTCGAACAATCTGATCACACACAGACTTGTCACAGGAATATACATGAAATTAATAAAGAGTTAAGAGGTGAGAAAATAAATTTAGGTCAAGTTAAAAGGTCAAAATAACAATGAAGATCACTAAACCAAATAACAGAGGTAATAGTACATCTACCTTGGCTGGTATCAAAACAAAGTTTACCAAGGAAGGTTTAGTGTGATGACGAATTGTTGCTTTGAACGCATAAAGGTGGTTTAAACTTCCTAATTGCCAGCTAGGGCTTCGCCAAACTTTAGGATACGTCCCAAACACATTCTATAGATAGGTTTAAAAGACGTGTAACCATCAATTTTATGTCCTGTTTCAATAATATGTTTCGCAATAGAGGAGCTAGGTCTCCTGTTCTCAACATTAATGGATTCTGGGGATTCTGTTTGCTTCTGAAGCCCTTACTTGCAGAGATCTATGAGTCCTCCCTATGTATGTGTGGCCACACTTACATTCAAGTTGGTAAATACAGTGGGATGTGACATCAATAAAATTGTCATCATACTTTCCTAAACATTTTGTTGTGATTATGGAAACTAGTGATAATATTACAAATTGTGCTTGTGTATACCATAATGCACTCACTACACGTAAGCCATTTACAAACTTTAAGAAGTAATGGATACACATTTCTATAATCCCCATAAAGTAAAATAGTAAGTTCCCGGTGTTTTGTTATACAGTTTGGAAGTTGCCTATTCAGAGAATTTTTCAAGAGTCTGTTTGTAGAGATTTGATTTATTTCAAGTTCAATCAGGGATAGACATGTCATTTAGAGAACTATTGAGAACTAGGAAGTACTGGAGGGCTGTTTCACTCTAGTTTGGGACTCTTCGTCAGTACGCACTCAGGACCCCATCAGAGATTGAAGCCAGAACATTCGGATTATGAAGCCAAGCTTGTTGGTCATTCGCGCACTTGGTCCAGGATGCTGTGGCTCATGAATTCTAAGTTCTGTTAATTCTCCAGTTAATGTCAACGGCAAGTATTTGTTCTCATACGCGACCTGCTGGACTCCACTGGTTCAGACAACTTTGTCCTGTAGACAGTCACTAGTGAGAATCAGGGAGTAAGGAAATCCCAGGTCAAGGTGATCCATATTTTCAAGAGTTTGGTTGGTAAGGATTAGATCATGGATTGATATCAGTTAGAGAACCATTGAAAACCAGGGAGTACTGGACAGCTGTTTCATCCTAGTTCGGGAATCATCGTCAGTACGCATCCACCTCCAGGGCTCGAACGCACGACCTTCCGGTTACAGGCAAGTTCGTACATCATTCAGTCACTGGGACCCAATTCAGTGGCCAACCCATGAATTCTAACTCCTACCAATTCGTGATTTAGCGCGACAACCAACCAATGTCATCAGTGGAACATCCATCCTCACACTTGACTGGATGGACCTCACTGGTCACGACTTCTCACTAGAAATCCAGGAAACTCCGTCCGTCCTGTAACAAGTCCCTAGTGAGCATCAGATTGTTTACTATATATATTTATTCATCTCTAACAATGATGACCAAGATATAAGAAAAAGCTGAAAGAAAACAACGCTAAGGGATAGTTAAGCAGAAGTTATGTAACAGCCCATAAAAGCTTTACACAACAATCAACACGATAGTTTTGGGTGTAATTTTCTTAACAATTTTATCTCTACAAACTAAAGAAAAGTACACAGTTCAACATTTTATTTATTTTCCATTAAGGATAATTACATGTGAATGGCTTAATGTAAGCAATATTATGTTCATTAGTGTTAAAAAAGCAAGTGATGCGAAATTCTTCATTGATACACCACTGTTTAAGAATAATGAAAATAACTTACCTATGACAGTAGGGATTTACATAATTCAACAATTTTGTCACATGTTCTGAAATACCTAACTAAGCGTAGCTAAACACATACACTATTTGCATATTGTTAAATAACTAAATAGTTAGATAGGTAAAGAAGAAAATCTGTACCACCAAAGAACTGTATGTGTGTGTGTACAACCCTTCCATATTATAAACAAGTAAAGATCTAAAATCAGTGGTCAATGGACTGACCTCGTAACCTGTAGGTTCTGCGTTGTGCATGTGCACTGCGGAAGAGTTCAAATATTCAAACGAAATAACATAAGAGTATATTTTCGTGCAACTAACACCTTACGCTCATCACTGGTGAAGGTTAAGGATAAAATAGACGAAGAAAACCAACAGAATTGTATGTACCAGATCAATTGTGGGGACTGTGACGCCATATATGTAGGAGAAACTTCCAGACAGGTAAATATAAGAGTGAAAGAGCATAAACAATGTCTAAAAGTGGTCCCAAAGACCTCTGCAGATTTAAAGAAGCAAGAAAAACAGATCAGCGATTGCACTGCATTCGATAGAAACGGGACACAAAATCGACTTTGATGGGACTAAAGTACTACAGAAAGATTCTGGTTCGTTTAAAGAAAGACTGACTGCAGAAGCTTTGCGTATATGGGTGAACCCCAACAGGCTGAACAGATGTGAAGGAGTGATGTTAGCTGATGCATGGCAAATTCTATCAGTAAATAAAAAATGAATATGTATCACTAATTGATCATAACTGGTCTAAATTCCAAATTGTCTATATCTTCTTATGGAGAGGCAAACAAATGTTTTACAACTGTTTATCCATGCACACATACACACACACCATTGTATACCACATCTACATAGATATATTCATATTCAGTTATCTACGACCAGGAACTTTTAGTCGAACGTAATCACTAAAATTCTGATGAAAAGTACACCGTTTAAAGTGTTTAACAAAATCGTGGAAAATACCCATTGGAACATTAGATTGAGAAGAATAAGAAGTTCAGCAAAGATATCTTTTCGGCGATTTCATTTTCAAAAGCTGTACAATCGCATTTAAATACATAATTTTACATGGAGACAATTCTTGTTTGATTCTACATAATTATGACGGCGAATAAAAGGTGATAATTATTTCCAACTAGATATGGTTATACGAGAGGCTTAGAAACAAAAATTACGCAGGATTAGAACGGATATCAAGTGTGTAAAAATGAGCATGGATACAAAATTGAAATAATAATTTTCAACTTGAGATGGGAATCAGGAGGTGCGAATATAGATTACAAGAGCCTTAGAAACAAAATTACATGGAATTTAGCAAATTACAGGTGTGCAGAAAGTGAGCATGGAAACAAAATTGATATAATAGTTTTAACTTAAAATGGAAGTTAGGAGGTGTGAATATAGATAACAAGAGCCTTAGAAACACAAAATAATTGCACAGGATTAAGATATAATTGCAAATTTTTTTTTTAAAACGGATTATATTTGTAAATCTGAGGTCAAATTTTGACCACAGCTCATTCAATTTTTTTCAGGTACTGGTTTTTGTAGGGATTTTGTCTGATTGGTTGGAGGATTTCAGCATGAGCTGACATCAGTTAGAGAAACCTAGGAGTACTGGAAAACTGTTTCGCCAGCCCAGTTTAGGACTCTTCACTAGTAAGCACCCCACCGCCAGGGTTCGAACTCAGGACCTTCTGGTTACGAGGCTAGGGAGCTCGTAGACCATTAAGCCAATGGGATCCGTTCCGACGGCCATTGAATTCTAAATTCCTCCAATTCACGACATAGCGCGACCACTTCACAACGTCTTCTCCGATAACATTCGAACCGTGACGGTGGGCGCGTACTGTGAAGAGTCCTAAACTAGGCTGACGAAACAGTTGTCCAGTACTCCCAGCTGGTTTTCCAATGGTTCTCTAACTGATGTCAGCTCATGACGACACCTGCACTTCTGTGCAGCAGTTCAACGTGATACGTAAACAAAAGAGAGAAAATAAGACTCAAAATAACTAAAATAGGCAGAAGTGTGCGGAAGATCACAAAGACTGAATGCATCTGTGCCCGTGATAACAATTTTGAGTCGTATTACCAATAGTCTCCAGTTATTGGTTCTTAGAATCTAGAGGACTCCAACTAGGCGGTCTACACCCACTTACGTGGTTCAAACTGATTGTCAAACCTTCATGGATTGATGTCAGATTTAGATTTGATCCCCATAACTCTTCTCCAACCTGATTCAATATCAACTAACACTGTTCGATGAGGAAGACAGTGGCTTGGTATGTGTGACTCATGTCCTAGCCATCTCAGTCGATGCATCTCCGCAACCTCATCCATTGGTTGTCCTTGATACCTACCCTCAATACTGTTCACCATATTACACCACCTAAGACGAGAGATAGAAAGCGAATATCTGTGGCCAAAAGACAGTTAGTCTTTTCATGTCTTCAACTTTCAGTGACCACATCACACAGCCATAAAGGAGGAAGGAGCGAAGTGCTGCGCAGTACACACCTCCTTCGGTCAACAGCCGGATATCACACTTTCACTCGAGAGGTAACGTAAGTGGGAAAATGCCACATCATCCATGCAAAGATTTTCTCAGTAATCAGTAGTCCATTAGGGCTGATGTAACTTCCCAAATAAGTGAAGTGGTCCACACTCTCTACCACAACACTTCCTATCTTTAAAGTAGGAGTTACTTTACACCAGTCGTGCAGCATCATCTGACATGTAACAAATAACTGTCAATAACAAAAAGGCATCAAACGGCTTTTTCTTCACAGGATCTGTTAATTTCATTGTATATATAACTTGACAATGTGGCATACTTCATCCAAAGTAATCAATCGTTTGATATGCATGAATTAATTCATCAATTCAAACAATTTTGACACTATTTGACAATTATCTTCTTGTCTGTTGCTTATAAAAAACTAAAAAAAACAAGACAACACAAATACGAAGATGAAATTTCTTCAGTTTGACAGTCAAAATTGCAAACTTCATTCATGGACTAAAATTATATAACCTGAGATTTCTTAAAACAGCTGTTCTATTTGTATTTGTATTTCCTGCTGACATGGATTCTCTACTAATTATGATACTATTTAGTGTCGAATATCATCAGTAAGACGTTGAGATCAGTCGAAGGTGCATTTCGGCAATATGTAATTCATGCTGGAAAATTTCATCTCACAGAAAAGTTAGAGCGAACAATTGTCTTCAATAAATTCTTCTTCAGATTCTACAATTATAAATTCATTAATTTTAGCATACAATAGCCAATAAAGTCAAACTAGAATAATATCAGGAACAATTATAAAATGGGATGGAACAATAGTCAGTTAGTTTTTGAATATGTATACTCAATTAGAACATGAGATATAATGAGATGAAGTAATGTAATGATGTATATAGCCGACAAAAGTACACGTTTCGAGGGTGGGTGTAATCAGTGGTGTGTGAGACAATATGAATTTTCTATAGTTTGATTTGTAAGGATTAGTTATGTTTTACGAGTTGATCACGGATTGATATCAGTTAGAGAACCATTGAAAACCAGGGAGTACTGGACAGCTGCTGTTTCATCCTAGTTTGGGAATCATCGGCAATACGCACCCACTGGGATTCGAACCCAGGACCTTCCGGTTACAAGGCAAGCTCGTATACCATTCAGCCACTGGGACCCGAATCAATGGCTCATGAATTCTAACTTCTACCAATTCGTGATTTTAGCGCGACCCCAACTATTGTCGTTGGTGGAAATCCATCCACACGTGACTTCTAATTGGACCTCACTGGTCACGACTTCTCACTAGAACTGCAGGAAGCTCCAACCTGTAGCAAGTCACTAGCGAGCATCAGAATAATTTTCTATAGTTTGATTTGTAAGGATTAGTTATGTTTTACGAGTTGATCACGGACTGATATCAGTTAGAGAACCATTGAAAACCAGGGAGTACTGGACAGCTGCTGTTTCATCCTAGTTTGGGAATCATCGGCAGTACGCACCCACTGGGATTCGAACCCAGGACCTTCCGGTTACAAGGCAAGCTCGTATACCATTCAGCCACTGGGACCCGAATCAATGGCTCATGAATTCTAACTTCTACCAATTCGTGATTTTAGCGCGACCCCAACTATTGTCGTTGGTGGAAATCCATCCACACGTGACTTCTAATTGGACCTCACTGGTCACGACTTCTCACTAGAACTGCAGGAAGCTCCAACCTGTAGCAAGTCACTAGCGAGCATCAGAATAATTTTCTGGTTTTCAATGGTTCTCTAACTGATATCAGTCCGTGATCAACTCGTAAAACATAACTAATCCTTACAAATCAAACTATAGAAAATTATTCTGATGCTCGCTAGTGACTTGCTACAGGTTGGAGCTTCCTGCAGTTCTAGTGAGAAGTCGTGACCAGTGAGGTCCAATTAGAAGTCACGTGTGGATGGATTTCCACCAACGACAATAGTTGGGGTCGCGCTAAAATCACGAATTGGTAGAAGTTAGAATTCATGAGCCATTGATTCGGGTCCCAGTGGCTGAATGGTATACGAGCTTGCCTTGTAACCGGAAGGTCCTGGGTTCGAATCCCAGTGGGTGCGTACTGCCGATGATTCCCAAACTAGGATGAAACAGCAGCTGTCCAGTACTCCCTGGTTTTCAATGGTTCTCTAACTGATATCAGTCCGTGATCAACTCGTAAAACAATATGAATACTACAGAAAATAAACCAACGAATATGGTGAACTAGACATAAGTTCAAGGGTGAAAATCACAACAATGATGTGGTGTAAACTTAAAAGTACCGTCGGTGAATGATAATCAAATAATAATAATGAATTCATTGGAGTGAAATGAACGGGATTTTGTAAATATGATAGCAAGTTAGAAAAGCATAACTTAAACCTAAGGTAATAGAAATCAGAAGAAAAGTCATGAAATTGTAAAAGGTCAGAAATGAATGTTTGTCAGTGAAAAATAGGAAAAGAAGAAGAAAAGAAAAAAATTGCAATAGGAATTTAAAGTGCTATTGTTCATGGAAGATCTGTTGGTCTTATTGTAAGCCAAGGTAAACATAGTGGTTGGACATGCTTTCTCTGTATACAAAGATCTTGTCTTCCGGTGTTGACTGCAACCGCTTCAGCAACTGATAGTAGACTTAGTCGAGCTCCTCTAGATAGATTACCAGGGACACGGTAAATAACTGAGAACTATTGGCAGGTTTTATCGAGTGTCCAGTATCTAACAAGCGGGCTAAGACTGCCCTATTGGTTATCCCTTTACTCAACCATACAGGTACATGTTCAGGTGAGCACATGGATGAAGCCGTCTGAGAATGGCCAACGTAACTACCTCCTCGTGAGCAGTTGAATTCATAGATACACATCTTCGGTAACTTATCCTTGACTCGTTGTGTGAGTACTGGATTAGTTGAGAAGTTGAGTACTAGTTTTGCTACAGGAAATATTTTCTCTAATGCTCCATTAAGTCGAGATTTTAGAATGTCAGCTGCAATTTTCCCTTTGTAACTTTACAAAGGTTTCTTATCTACGGTATCCATTGTTACCCTGTCTCCAAGTATCGATATATACTTTTTAGGAATTTCTCTGGATATCCATTTTCTTGTAGTGTAAGTTTCAGTTTACACATTTGTTCCTTAATGCATTCCTCTGAATATATGCGCTTTATTCCAAAACTGAGAAACTTAATTAAGTTTCTTTTGTATTGAATCAGTGCGAAGCTATGTAAATGTGTGTACTGACCCGTCCAAGTCTTCTTTCTGAATAGGTTCCTCTTTAGATATCCATCTGTCTTCTTGTTGTGGAGGACGTTTAGGAATAGTATACTGTTATTTTCTTCTCCCTCACATGTAAACTAAATAGCTGGGTGAACACTATTAACAGCATTCAGAACCTCTTGTTTATTGAGATTCCTATCACAAACGATAAAGGTATCATCTACGTTTCGACAATAATAGTCAAGCCCCTTAATCTTGTCTTTGAGTGGTCCATTTTTAAGCTTTGCCAGGAAAATGTCCGCTAGCATAGGGCCTAGAGGTGATCCCCTGGCAACACCATCAACTTGTCTATAAAAGTCATTGTTGAATATAAACTGAACATTGGTTGTGCAGTTTAATAGTAATTCCTTGACGTTTTCTGGTGGGATTCTACATCTGTCTTTTGTTCTGTCAGTTGGTCACATAATTAGTTGACTGTTTCGAGAAATGGGACGTTGGTGAATAATGATGCTATATCCAGTGAAGTAATTTTCTTCCCCTTTACATTCAGGCTTTTGGCAGTTTCTACAAAGCTAAATACTTCTTTTACAGTGAAT
Source organism: Trichobilharzia szidati (assembly GCA_944472155.2). Lineage (NCBI taxonomy): Eukaryota > Metazoa > Platyhelminthes > Trematoda > Strigeidida > Schistosomatidae > Trichobilharzia > Trichobilharzia szidati. The sequence goes on from CALYDE020000152.1 coordinate 12,468, forward strand.
TTCACTAGTTCACAATGTAAAGGTTCCAGTGCGTTTACCAACCACTTTGCTGTAGGATAATAGGGAGACTGACACATATCTAGGGCTTGCGGACTTTCGGTGAACCATAAAGTCTTGGGATGTGCGTATCCGAGGGTTTCAGTTTGTCTAATGTACAATTAGGAATCAGACTACCCTCAACTAGTGATTTTAATATCTTGCTTAATCAGTTTTAGATGTAAGAGATGATAAAATCAAATCTTTAAATTTCAAGTAATTATATCCCACTTATTTCCATTTGTTATGTAAAACACAAAGTCTTCCACAGATCCCGTTATCTTCGTGAAGAAATAGTGAATTTGAAGAGTATTCTGTTGCAAAATGAGGATAGCAACAGTTTTGTAAAGAAGTATACACCTAAGAAAACTAGTGAGGTGTGGCACAGGGAGTAAGCAGTATAATCTATGAATACAGTTCAAAGGTGATATAACTAGCGATATATTAAGTCACAGGTTGAGGAGATCCGTTGAGAGGATATTCAAGCCTTCAGAATTACATATCAATTTTACACCAGCCCTATCCTAACACAGTGAATTAAAGATGAGTTACCGAGAATGCCCACATCAGTGTGTATAAACAAATTTAACTGCTCCTACGGAGCTAATTATTTATGCCACACCGAGAGAAATTTAACTTAATCAACTTGTGAGCATGTTTTCGTATGGCTCAGAAAACAAGTAACAAATTCAATAAATGTGCGTCAAAAGTTCAGTAGTAGAACACCCGCAAATCACGCACATGGTTCAGGTTCGATTCCCCACCAACGCATTCCTAAACCTGACTTAGTTTGTTAGTCAGTAAAAGGTCAATGAAACTACAAAAGATTGAAGCCGTATGTTCCACCTGGTATGAAAGGAAAGAAAAAAGTGGTTAATAAATAGTGCCATTTTATCCCATTCCGTAGATAGTGAATACTGCATAAAAAACAGAAGAGACATTTATGATCATATATCCAGTGCAGACATGTAGAGCCTGGGGAAGACGTTACTGGAAACAACAGTATATATATATAAATATATATATATATATATATGGTTTGCGAGCATTCTACTACTGGACTACCAACGTATATTCATTGAATTTGTTACTTGTTTTCTGAGCCATATTAATACATGTTCACAAGTTGATTAAGATAAATTTCTCTCAGTGTGGCATAAATAATTAACTCCATAGAAGCATTTGAGTAGTTAATAGGATAATTTCCTTATTAGTTTGTTTATTAGATATATCACACAGTGAAACAGTATTATTTACTGGATGACGTTTCGAACAAAATTTATTGTTCATAATCATGCC
>CALYDE020000153.1:0-13889 GCA_944472155.2 Trichobilharzia szidati
GGGTATATTAAATTCCTTAAATTTAGGATAACACCCCAAAAACACCCGACTTAATTGCTAAATCAATATACAGGAAGGAATCGTATCTGTACAGAGTGGTAGATGGTGATGAACTCTGTAACCTCTCTTTGTGCTGCTGCACATCATGAGACTATACACACATAGAACACACTTAATTTTTCAACCTTCTTCATCAGCCTTCATATTAGGGGCCACCAAACAACTGTAAGCCCGGCCGTGGCAGAGAATATTTTGTCGGCCTTGTCTATATGAACAGTAAGAGCTTCGTAATTTTGCCACCATGCTTATGAAATACGGTGTGTAATGAAGCTATAGTAAGAAAATACAATACTACAAATCGACTTTTAATGTAAGATTCCTTTCTCGAAAGCGAAATCTCGCTAGATGCGATTCATTATTTTATCTGAAAATCTACATGTGACCATCTATTTTCTAACGTTTAGTTGGGAGGTGCACTGATAAGAATACACAGTGTTTGTTACGTCACCTGTGCAGTACAAAGCTTAAATACGACCACCCATTCCTCCCTCCGGGATATTTCCATAGGAAGCATCTCCTGATGATTTATGCGTTAAAGTGCAGGCGATGTTTATCTCCCGAACAAACAGATCCTTCATGATCTGGCTGCTGTAGTATCTTATTGTAAGCTGTATTAATCTGACTGATGTGTAGGGCTTTTTGTATGCGGGTGTCCATTTTCCATGTTCATTAAGTTTGTTTCCCATAAGATGTCAAAAATAATAAGTGATGCACTTTAGATTGACTCAGTATCCGTCAAGGCACATTGTCTGATGTACAGATCACAAACTGCGAGATGAATATTCCAAAAGCTGTCAATAAGGCTGCTGGGAATTAATGCTGTTATTACAAGGAAGCTCTCCAGAGCTGAGAGAGCTATTAAGGTACTTAATAACTAAATGAACTTCAGAGAGACGTTGAGGTTGAAGACTTATTGCTCCACTGCCAACAACGTCTAATACTGCACCTTCGCACATTAAAGTTATACCTTATATACCATTTCCCATTTTGTATTAATTAGGCCATTTGCAGCTCATTGAACCGATGCTCATATTTTGTTTGAATTCACAGAGTATTGATTTTAACTGCCGAAGAATACAATTTCTTATTGGTGCTTGTGTTTCGGAGTTAAAGTCGTGCCTAGTATAATTGTCGATTCGAAGCGTCTTCGCAAATAATAGGAACCTAGGGTTGACTTCCTTGACATAAGTCCTACGCATTATAACAGTCAAATAATCCAGTATCCCTGAATCAAGCTCTTCTTTCATATACCGCATCGAAACATCGGTCTTAATGACAGTTGTATACTCTACTTCAGTATGAAATGGGTGCTGTTCTGCTCACAACTGTAGACTGAGAACTGAGGTCATTATCACATTACCTTCTCGAATTCATGAAAATTATTAAGCTTGTGATCTGAACCTTCATTTTTAAAGAACTTCATTTTCAGACTGTGAACTAACAGAATCACACCTGATAACTAAACTTGGAAGCTATGTTCTTTGTGTTTTGAGAACCCTGATTTTAGCATAAATTACTTTGTGTAATAAACAGTTACTCAAACACACTCCAAAAAATGAGCTTCATTGAACTTCAGTGGAACAAATTTTCCTTAAGAATTTTAATCATCATAATCATAACACAATGATAATAATAATAACGATAATAGGATTGAATTTTTAATGACCTATTAAACTTAATTACAACTAATTTGTGGTCATTCATGTGTGTATATTCAAGCGGTCAGTGTAAAATTCTGATTTATCTTACTTTACAAAGAGAAATCTAAAACATATCCGGGGCCGAAATTTAAAGTACTTAAAGAACTGTTAAGCAGTTGTTCAGCATGAACGGACGTAAACAGCCGGACCAATATTGGACAAAATGAAATGCAGAATATGATGTAGGCATTCAGCGACACTTCATTCGATCTAGTAGCACGCTTACTGTGACTCCGTAAAAGCCTCCAGTATGTCGAAATCTCTCATCTTGAATGATGATGCATGAACTACTTATGTCTTGCGTTACATGTTGATAGAACTCGTAAATGTATCCACCAACAACAAGATTAAGTGGGCATACAGGGGATCAAAAAATTCATGAAATCAGGTGAACGTCGGCCGTTATGGTCAGTTACATAGCACATCCCCTTTTTGAACTGGCGCCACCTTTATCTTGTGGGCATTTGTGGGCTTCAGTAAACAGGACAAAATACACCTGCATAGTTTCATGAAAGTTCAACAATATACGCTCAGCTTTCGGACTTATTACCTTCTTTAATCCATTACATGTCGCCGATATCAGGATCAAATAGCGATTTCCGACAAAAGTGCAGCAAACGTAACGTAGCTCAGGAATATAGTGCCATCAATAAAATGTAGGCCGTAAAAACATTTTTATGCAAAATTTCATTTAAAAAGCATACAAAAGTATAATTTTTATCAAACCAATGTAGTAACGGACTCCGACGTTACAGTTAACGGAAACATGCGACAAAGTCACTTTAAGCTACGCCTTCAGCTATTAATTTGTTTATCTCTGAGGATTGAAACATATATTGGACAAGGGGATTTTCAACAGACAAGAGCTCAGTGGTGGTAAAGTGGTGTGACTGTGTACCTCTACGCTTAACTCACATCATCGTTGATAAATACACGTTTGAGCAGCATTAAGAGTTATATTCTGCATTCACTACTTAGGGCAGTGTTAGAAACAGTCTGGCCGCCATGTTAGATGGTCCAGACTAAAGAGCCAGCAGGTAGTGTGGCCAAGGCTTAGGTCCAGCAGGATAGATGGCCACAGAGCAATCACGCGTGCTATTTCTGGGGCCAAACAGAAGCGAGCTCGAAGTCATCCAAGCAGCCAAACTGGTTTCCTAGAATAGCAGTAAGATTGATATTATTACTCACCCATTAGATTCGGGGTCTAATATTCTGCAGCAATCATCATCTTACCCTTACCTTTCTAATTCCTTCCATTTTGAGCTGTCCTCTTTATGTGAAGTCTTTCTTGTCACTTCTAGGCGTCCGACTTGGCAAGTCTCATTCGGGTTCCTCAGAAGAGTGTACGCTGTCACATAAATGCTGAAGAAGCGATTAAGTAGCGCCAGCCATAGTTTTTCTCTCCTCATCGGCAGAGGTAGGTCATAAAGAGAATATGTAGACAAGTGTAGAATATTTAACAAGACATTTGCAGCTAACTACCTTAAGCCCACAGTCCCATTGCTCGATATGCTCTCCACTGATGCGACACAACTTCCCTGTTTTACCACGTTTAAATGAACTAGTGCCGTTGAGTTCACTTATGATAACATTAACCAAGCCATAAGAGCTCTCAAAAGCTCTAAAGGTTTGAGCATTGATGATATATCATCGTGTTTCTATAAATATGGTGGTCCTGACATTCCCGTATTTCTTCTTAAAATCTTCATGATGTCCTTATAAACCCAAACCTACCCGGATAGATGGAAAACCACATTTATTATACCTAGACAGAAAAGGGGTTCGAAAGCAGAAGTCAACAACCACAAACCAATCAATACGATACACACATAGCGTCTAGAATTATGGAGAGACTAGTTAAAGATAACATCCTCAGACATGTGCTCAGCTGCAATATTGTAAGTCGGATTCCTAAAATCCCAGTCATGATTAACGTTTCGCCTACATCTCTCTAATTTTTTGGCGAGCATCCGTGACAGATGACGACTGGTACTTGTCACCTACTTTGAAATTGCTGAAGCATTTGACTGCGCCGACTATTCGCTGCTGATACATAAGCTGAATTCCTTAGGAATACGTGATCAACTAATGGGATGGCTTAACTACAGGTCCCAAATAATTAGACTTGGGCCTGTCACTTCCAAACCTAGCCTAATCACTTCTGGCGCAGTTCCAGAAAGCGCCACAGGGTTCCCCGCTTTTACACTTCATATCAAGGACACACGCACTTGTTTCTGACATGGTAAGCCACTCATCTTTGTAGATGACCTAAAAGTAGCTTATACATTCCAATGTGGTGACCTAGGCTACTTCCAGAATGTTGTGCAGAATGAATCAGATAAAGTGACTGCCTGGTCATCTCTGTGGAATCTATAATTCAGTCTGAACAGATGTGGTTGGACCTGCTTCGGAGCGCCCTAAGTCGACACGGAATTAACGCTTTGATCTGCTAACATACATAGAATCCGAAGTGCCGTTGACTTAGGCCTTAGGTACACTGGTGGCCTAATATTTTCTGGTCAAGTGGCATCACAGACTTGAAAGTCGAGGATGCTCTTAGGATGCATACTCAAGATGTTACTAAATGTCTCCGAAATCTGCCCGATGACTGCAGCGAAGGCATCCTTTGAGGGTTTGTGCTCAGGATCGGGACAGTTGAACTTGGATTGGGATGCAACTGCAGATACTCTATAGGTTTTCTACTTGACTTTGCAGGTTCGTTGAAATCGGCTATGGTCTAACACCTCATTTGCTTCCCAACGATCTTGTTTGCAGTAGGTTGCGTCTCTGCTTCCTTCAGAATTAGATAAAGTCATTCTGACTATAGTGAAACCCACATCGTGTTTGGACATTCTTGTGCTTTTACACTCTGCATCCAATCACAAAATCGTTGAGGGCCTAGAAACCAGCTCAGGTTTCCGTTTTCATTCATTTCATTAAGAGCTACTTGGCCCATTATAAGTTCCCACTGCTTTTTGTCCTCAATTTGCCACCGATAATGAAAAGGTAGAAAACGAAGTCGTGCTAAAGGAATATTTATTTGGAAATCGGTGTCTCTATATAGCAAAATTATGTACACCTTATCTTCAACGCATCATTTGCACAAAACAACGTGTTGTGGTGCTTCTGGACTTCACATTATGTTTCTTTGTGTTCCTTTCACGTCTCCCATGTGTCTCCACAACGCTGTATCATTCGCTTTCTCTGAAATCAAATGTATCTCCCTGCTATTTGATGTTTCTAGGCCGGTGAACGTCTCTTCATATGCTACTGATAAATCTTATCAGTAGCAACCGCCACACTCATCCCCCATCTAATAGTTTCGAACTGAGTCACTGCCACCTTCTTGGTCCTACACCTTCCTGATATACCTCGACCAGGGCTTCCTTATCCCATTGGAACCGTTTCTGCAGTTGGTTGATGTTAAATCGTTTCTTTTTGTTACCTCTTTTGATGGTATAAACGCGTCCACGTCTCTCGATGACAGTGTATGGCTCTTCCCACATCGGGAGGAGTTTCCATGAACCTGGCCTACATCTAACCACGCCCTTCTTTTCTCTACACTTTACTCGATCGCTGTCCTAAGAGGTTCAGCATAGCATCTCTCTCTCTGTTCCGATTTCATGGAGTCTTTCTTCTGTTTGAGCCTCATATTCCTGACGGTGTCTTTCCGTTTCGTTCACGGCCTCTTTGTATTCAACTCTTGGTGGAGGGGCCAGATTGTGTTGCATATTGTTAGTCATGGTTTCCTCCCAAACATCAAGTGAAATGGTGAATTCTTTTTCGTTTCCTGGGTGGACGCACGATTTGCTGGTAGAATCAATGGAAGCCCTGTCTCCCTTCGAGTCCAGCCACCCCTTGAGTGTACGGCTATTTCTCTCTATCAGACCATTAGTTTGTGGATGATATGGTGCTATTCGGATCTTCTTGATACTCAACTGCTGCAAACGGGAATTGAATTCTTCGCTTTCAAAACAAGGGGCTTGATCTGTCGCTATCGCCTTTGGTACACCATGGTGTGTAACGATGTGTCGAACTGCTGAGCCAGTCACGGTTTTCACGTGTTGATCAGGAGTCACGATGGCGCCTACCCGTTCTTTAGCGTGTGGAATTAGGTGCCCTAATGGCCTTTATCGACAAAATTTTCTCCGGAAGTAGTTTGTTCTCACCGTTACCTACTTTATGGCCAAACAGCGTATCACTGCGTTTGGCTATCTGAGATTTGATTTCATTAATGCGCAGTCCAAACTCTTCGATGCGTTTGAACATGGCTACGACATGGTTCACATGGACGCTTTCGTTTTGGCTGTAGATGACAAGATCGTCACCGTACACTTCTAAATTCTGTAAGTTTCTAAGTAATAGCATCATCAGTCGTCTGAAGGTAAACGGTGCACCTGCTGTTCCAAATGATATGCGTTTAAACCAATAGTGTTTCTGACCCACGATGAACGCCGTCTTATCTCTGCCACTCTGTCTTGTCGGTACCTGCCAATATCCTGACCGGAGGTCGAGCCCTCAAAACAACCACGTGCTTTGTAGATGATACATGATCTCCACTACAGTTGGCATGGTACATGGTTTGAACTCTCCCATGCTGTTTAGCTTTCGGAATTCGAAGCGCAATCTGTATTTCCTATTTGCTTACTTCACTGAAAGAAGTGGAGAGTTATATGGGCTGTCAGCTGCTTCAATAGTATGATCCTGTAACATTTTTACGAAATATAAATTATTATTATTATCTCCCTCACTCGTCACTCACCTTCGCCTTCTAAATGACGTGGGACTCTTCGCGTTGTGAACGGTACCATTTTGCGATCGTTCGGTGGTATTTCATGCCTCACCTTATCACAGTAACAGTAGGAGCCCCCCTCTCCAGTGAATAGATGATCGTTTCTTTAAATAACACTGTCATATTTTGTGCTTTCGACGCCATAATACCTGCTATCTCGCTTGTCTTATACATGCTGATAGGTCCGTGCTTCGTTATCACCGCCCTCTTTTTCGTGTTAATTACCACACCAAACTGTGTCAGAAAACCAGCGCAAAGTATAGTTCAACGCAACTCGGGCACAACAATGAACGGAAAAGTAATTTTGCAATCGCCAATAAAAACGCTACAGTTTCACATGCCTGTGATGCTTGACACGTATCCACCTGCGGTTTGAACTGTCAGTAAACTCGGGCTGACGCTATGACATAACTTCCAACCTGTTAGTGAGACTGCCACCCATGTATCTATCAGACATACGACTTCTCGGCTATTCACTCGCAATTGTGAATACATTTCCCTCCTCTCAATAGCTCCCACTACTTCTAGTCTGACAGAAGAGAAGAAACACGCATTATACTGTTTGAAATTGTTTCTTCTCCTTCTTTCTGGGTAGTACCTCCTCCAGTGCCCTGCTTTGCCACATCCAAAATGTCGGTATCTCATGGCACTCATTCGTAGTGCCACTACTTCACGCTGCAAACCTTCCACTTTATATTCCCCTTCGTTAATTTTGGGTGACTCTACCTGCCAGCGTTGTACTCAGCAGCTGCCTGGCCACCTTTGCCAGCTCGCCGATGTCCATGGTTTGCGCAGCATTAACCAATTATGATTGCTGAGAAATGTGGTCTGGGACACTGGATGAACTGGAACGCCAATAACTGCCACTTCCACTCTTCATCCACTGGGAGGAGTGCACGACGTAGTAGTGTGGCCAGGGCTGCCTGCCAGCCAAAATTGTAAACAACAATTTACGTCTATGTTTAAGCCCTGAATCGGGGTCATGAGGAAAAACAAGAACGAAGCCTAACCTTGAGGGAGTCAACAATTAATCACAGCGTGTGCAAATACGATTCGCGGATATATAGATAACTTTGCATGCAACGGTCACAAGCAATACAGAATAACCTTTAGTAAGAAACAACCAGTCAGGAGATATTGCTTCTTTATTTTTTAATATTTTGATAACAGCTTGATGCCACACAGCACTTTTAGTACAAGTATGAGATTTTCCGCATGTGATATCAGTGGCCCAAATTTTGCAGGCCGACGACTGATATCAGGTGTGTGTCGGCAGGGGATAGAACCCCGGACCATGTGCATGGTCGGTGACAGTCCTAACTGCTGTGCCACCGACGCACTATTACTAAAATAACGAATAATAATGTACACAAAAATCTATAAATATCTGTTGATTTTCTCAATAAACGATCTGTTGCCTGGCCCTTGTCTTATGTCGTTACAGTAAGTCCGTCAGCTTCACCGCCAACACTAGTGGGTCTCTTTCTGGTCCCAACTGCGCGGCATGGAACTGTTGCATCGCCAGCTGCCTGTTCGTCGGGCTGTCGAGCTCTGCTACCAATCGTCCAGCCATACCTTCCAGGTCTCCATCTCACCTGACCGCTACGCACTGTCGTACGCCACCTATGCTCGACCTCTCAGCAGCACCCACAGCACGACCGCCTTCGCCGTCGGATCATTGACACCCACTAAGTCAGAGATGGCTTCAATGCTCCACAAGAAGCTCCTGAAGTCTCCTCCCTCGAAAGCAGCCGGCCATGGGATCTTCGCTGTCTGGAGGAAGTGGCATTAATTGTAACCGTAGAAGACGAATACTTGGTAAGGGGACGTTTATTTGGAAATCGGTGTCTCTATATAGCAAAGTTATGCACACTTTATCTTCAACACATCATTTGCACAAAACATTGTGTTGTGGTGCTTCTGGACTTCACATTATGTTTTTTTGTGTTCCTTTCACGTCCCCCATGTGTCTCCACAACGCTGTGTCATTTGACTTCTCTGGAATCAAATGTATCTCCCTACTATTTGATGTTTCTAGGCCGGTCAACGTTTCTTTATATACTACTGATAAATCTTATCAGAAGAGCTGGCTACAGTAACACTCATAATATTTTGACGTCACTAGCTGTCTGGAGTAATGATCATTACTATTTTTATTCTTCTGCAGGAATCCCACTTCTTCCTTTGCTCTGCGTTGTTTTTAGGTGTTTAGAATGGCATAGTTGTGGCATTGCTTCACTTGGGGTTGAATCCTGCTGTTGCCATCCTGGATGATATTGGTTCCCATCACGTGAGAGTCTCTTACGCTGTCAGGAGCATCATGATAGCCACTCGGTTGTTTTCTGGTTATCGTCTCTATGACTGGAGCAGATTATTCACTCTCCATGTAAAAATTGGGACAGTCCACTTCCATCTGGTCTCAGAGATTTCTGATGATTCTAAATAATATCCCTTCATTTCTTTCCAGTCTGAATAGGCTTTGCAACCTGCTTAGAATACGGTGAGAACATCCCATGGCCTTATGCTTAGTTTTACTTTCATTAGAAGAAGACACTTCAACCAGCTGACTTCCAGAAGGCTTTCTTCTGCGGACGTCTCCCCAATTTCAGCGGAGAACAAGTTTGCTTTTTATATTTTTCCGTGCTTTAATGCTACTGCAGAGATTTGATTGCTATCTGCATGTCCTCCCTTCCCTCGTTTTCCATGCTTAGAACCGCCCAGTAAACTAGCGAACTGATGAACCAAGTGATGTTCAACAGAAGTGAAATGAGAGTGTTTAGAAACTGACTTTTCTATAGAAAAGCTTACTCGAATTTTCGACCGACTACCTGTAATATTGTAGAAGGCCTATGTTGTTTATGAACCTTAGTTTCTGAAAGCACGGCAGAGGGCAAGTAAAGTGGGGAATACCTAGTCAAACAAACACGAGCGCATTCATTGTTCCATAGATAAAGAAAGCATTACAAACTAGTTGGTATGTCAATGCATTTCACGATTTCTAAACAAAGTAAACATATATTTTTGTATACCACCCCTTGAGGACTCCCAGTGCTTCTCTATGTCCAACTGTCTTTTGTCTCTCTTTTTTGTTTTTTAGCCTCTATTTGATTTGCTCATAAAAAATTAATTATTTGGCGACTTACGATAATAATCAAAGATATTTGAAAAACTTACTGGCCCGAAATCCTACAAATGCCTTACAAAAGCTTCAGACTTTCTCCTGTGACGCATCCCCGATGACAACTGTGGAATATTACCTTTGTAAGAGTGATCAGATCCTATTATTATTAGAATGACGCTAAAAAGTCTATAAATTTTGTGAAACAAGGAAAATATGAGGAAAGTTCAATTTCATATCTCAGTGAATCATATGATGGTAATTTTCATTTTCTGTATGCTTCATTTTTCATTAGTTTGACGTTACTCTAGTTCCTAACTGCGTGTAAGTTGAAGACTGTGTGTTGCTGATTATTACTGAATCGGTAATGCTTCTTTACATGTTCAAATGTTCACTGACTGCAGTGGTGGGCCTTTTGTAGTCAATAATTCTCCAGAAACTACTGTTGGCAAACTAACTAACGTCTAACACGAATTTTACAGTTTTATAAATAACTTACCACATTTGTGACTCAGCCTCTGATCGCGTGACTTAAATTAATTTCTAAATAGTGTAGATACCCGGGATTATACCGAGCACACTTCTTTTATCTTTGTAAAGCGACCTTGGCGATTTTATTTGTTTAACTCTGTTCTACTTATAGAATTGTGTTTTTGGAAAAAACTGCACACATGCCTACTCCGTATATGTTATCTGAAATATTGGTGACGCCTTTAAGCTGGCGCCCCGTCATATGCAGACAAATGAGAATATATTATTATTACTTGTGATTGTTTCACTAAGACAGTATCTATGGTTATTAATAGCGATGGTGTAGTAAATGATGGCAGTAATAATAATAATAGCAACTCTCCCCTGAAAATCACGCTAATACATATGTAAGAGTTGGACTTAGGGTTTGCTTCTAACTGACAATAACACTCTTACAAAACTCCTTCACCGTTTATAACCTTAATTAGTACTCTGCCTACGTGCAAGTACTAAAGAAACGGAATTGAAGCTAGGAGACTCAAAATGCTAAGTTTAACCGGACCGGAATTATATTTACACAACGAGATATGCAATTTGATAAGGAATAAAAAATACACACTTATCTGGATGTGAGACGGCTGTCGGCTCGTAGAGTGTACTAGGTGAAAGTACAGCGAGAGAGCGAGACAGTAACCGTACAGGAGGAACCGGAGTACAAAGCAGAAGTGGAAGTGAAGTTCAACATGTCAGGTTGCATTCATTCAAACAAAAGTTCAAAGGTACAATGTACACTACAGGTTATCCCCCCCTTAGAAGGTTGGTGGGATAACAGCAAGCTTCGATATATAAAAGTAACAAGGTGGCGTACAATCACGGTGAATGAACAAGAAAATGTGAAGATAGTAATAAAATAGCTGTTTTTCTTCTTTTTTTTTAAAAAAATATATATATTGAGAAAGGAAAGAATGAAGGAAAAAAAAATTAAGGCAATTTATGAGCACTATGTACATGATCGCTGGAGTAAGATGGAATATAAGAAGGAATAACGCTGGTGCCTTGGTGCGATTTTTTTTTATTTTTATTTTTATTTTTTTGAACATCGTTTATGTATACGTATCTTTTTTATTTTTTTTGTTTTTATTTTATTTATTTATTTAGTTTTTTTTTATTATTTTTTTATTATTTTTTTGACGACTCACTAATACGAGCTGGGTTATGTGGAGGTGTGATGGTTTACCTCCGTTACCCACGTTGTTATAACTGGAAGGTGACTCATTATGTCTAAGTTTCCTCTTAGACTAATGCTCCATCCTTCCTCATCAACTAAAACTAGTAGTAACACCAAAGGCAATCAATATACCAGCGTATTAGGAGGAATAAAGTAAAAGCAACAGAAAAGAATAGAAGAAGAGGTTAAGATTTAAAAATCAGCATAGGGTGTTAACAAAAAAAAATTAAGCGGAATAAATGCGAAGGAACTAGTGTAACATGGAAACGGTACGCCAAATTGAAATAAAACAAGGGAAATTGCTAACACTGTGGAAACTTATGCAAGGTACAGAGAAGAGTGTGTACAACCAATAGCTATGAATAAGTATAATCACCATTTGTTAAAAAAAAATGTAGCGAGCTGCATAATTAAAGTGATGCAAAGTAATTACAAGTATGGGTCACAAAATAAATAAGTTTCGTCATGACATAACTCGAGTGAAAATAGTAAGATCTGTGAAAATAGATTGAGCGGATTAAACTGTACAGCATAGAAGTGACGTATTTACATACCAAAAATATTTCACGGTCCGTTTAACTATACAGTGAAAGTTTTTGTTTTTACATTTTATTATTTTTTTTTATCGGGTCCATATTTTTGGTCGTTTGGTTTGTAATTCCACGAGTGTTGGTAGTCACCATACGACGATAGAGTTGATTGATGTAGTTAGCTGTTCGAGTGTAAGGCCGAAAATAAAATGCTAGAACACTCTGTAAAGAGAAAGAAATCTAACAAGGTTAGTAACTGTAAAAGCGGCTACTGCCCACAAACTAAATCAAAAGGGTAAATACCATGGAAAATGAATGTAAACTGCGACAAAGAAAAAAAAATGAGAGTATGAACTACTCTTATACGTAAAAGTGTTTAGTTAACGAATTCGCAGTATCGCTTAGGCCAGTGCACACGCCGACCGGCGCGTGTAACTGTTGCCTTACTTGTCTCATCCGAGGAACTGCTAGGTTTAGCAGGATTGTTGACCATCGGACTTGGCTGGGGTGTGAGTGCGGGCGTAGTTGCCGGTTGCGTAGGCGTCAGGGGTACCGAGTCTTCAATGTAGGCCGCTTTAAGTCGGTCTACACTTACGGTGTCTTGCCGGCCAAATCGATCAATAACAAAAAATTTTTCTTTTCTACTGACGACCTTGAATGGTCCATCGTAAGGAGGTTGTAGGGGTCTACGGACGGTGTCACAACGCACAAAAACGTGGGTACAGCCATCGAGTCTAGCGTCTACTTGCACTCTCCTGTTTTGTGTGCGAGTGGGAGTTGGTTGCAGGCGTTGCATTAGGCGCTTGAGGTTCTGAGCATAACCCTGTACATCCGTAGCACCTGGTTCACCACTTTCAGGTGAGATAATTTCACCCGGTAGACGGAGGGTGGTACCAAACACCAACTCTGCGGAAGTGCACTGTAAGTCTGCTTTGAGTGTGGAACGGATACTAAGTAGCACTAGGGGAAGAGACTCAGTCCACTTAGTATTCTCTGTAGCCATTAACGAAGCTTTCAGTTGACGGTGAAAACGCTCCACAAGTCCATTTGCTGCTGGATGGTACGCGGTTGTTCGGATGCGTTTGCACCCCAGTAGCTCTAAGAGCTTCTTGAAGTGGGTTGATTCAAACTGCTGTCCACGGTCTGTAGTCACCGTAGATGGACATCCGAATTGAGATACCCAGCGTTCCATGAACACTCGGCAAATGGTTTCCGTAGTCGTATCGGGGATGGGAATAGCTTCTGGCCAACGAGTGAACCTGTCGACACATGTCAACAAGTAACAGTGACCATTTGATGGTGGTAGAGGACCCACTATGTCTAGATGAACGTGGCTAAAGCGAGCGTCGGGTGTGGAGAAGGAACCCACTGGAGTGATGTTGTGCTTGTGGACTTTAGCCCGTTGACACGGCACACAGGCACGTGCCCAGCTACGCACGTCTCGATTGATACCAGGCCAGACAAATCTAGCTGACACTAGTTTGTCCGTTGCCCGGATACCTGGGTGGGAAAGGTTGTGTAGGCTATCAAAAACTGTACGGCGCAATGAAGGTGGAACGATGGGTCTCGGGGTACCGGTGGACAGATCACAGAGGATGGTACCCTCGCTATTAACGAGCGGGATACGCTTGATATGTAAGGAGGTATTTGACGACAGCTTATCAAGGTCTAACTCTGTAAGCTGACGTTGCGCCATTAGTTTCAAGTCAATGGTTGGAGGCGCCGATATGGTACATATCCGGGACAAGGCGTCTGCCACAGCATTGTCAACCCCCGAAATATGTCTAATATCCGAGGTGAATTGAGAGATATAATCCAAGTGACGCAGTTCGCGTGGGGAATACCTATCCGTAGTAGTGTGGAGGGCATACGTCAGTGGCTTGTGATCGGTAAATACTGTGAATTTCCGACCTTCAACGAAGTGGCGAAAATGTTTGATAGCCGCGTATATGGCGAGGAGTTCTCTGCCAAAGGTGCTATACCTCGCTTC
>CALYDE020000154.1:0-13902 GCA_944472155.2 Trichobilharzia szidati
ACACGTCCCAGCAGTTCGCTCCGTCCTTCTCTATGGCTCTGAAACATGGCCAATACGAGTTGAAGACATACAAAGGTTGTCTGTTTTTGATCATAGATGTCTACGATCTCTTTCTCACGTTAGGTGGTATAATATGGTAAGTAATGTTGACGTTAGGCGTAGAGTGTTGGGCAAAGAGGGAAAATCACTCGAAGAGGCTATAAAGTTACATAGATTGAGATGGCTAGGTCACGTGCTGCGCATGCCTAACCATCGCCTCCCCCGACGGACGGGCATTACTAGCTGATATAGGTGCAGGTTGGAAAAGAGTAAGTGGTGGCCAAACAAAAACATGGCCTCATCAGTCCATGAAATCCTTAACAGTTAAACTGAGTCAGGTAGGGAGATGCAGACTTCCGGGTTGGGGTCCTCGGGACTCTAAGAATCAATGGCTGGAAACAATAGGTGACATGGCTCAAAATCGTTGTCAATGGCTTACGCAGATGGATTCAGTCTCTGTAATCTCTCATATTCCTTTCTACCATTACTCATTCTGTTCCACTCTTATACTTGTCAAAACTCTATTGATCCTCTTGACTCATTTTCTTGTCTACCTTTGTGTGCTCTTTGGAACGTGGCAACTCGAACTGCTGCACTTCGGTGTCAAGTTCTATGTTGAATCTAGTCAGACTTAACACTGTCCGAGGTTTAACGTTGAAACCAGTTAGTCATATTAGCGAATGATACATGCTGACATTTCTTATGAAGAATAAGAAACGCGGGAAGACATGAGGAAAATAGTCATCTTTACCATTGGTATCTGTATCGATTTTCTTCTGTTAGGTGGTTTAAAATTTTGGTGACTAATATATACATTGAATTCGGGCGTAGTTCTAAGTAAGGACGGGAAAGTCAGTCGACCATTGTATGTGAAGGGTGTAACGTGTTTCTTCACGCTGAACGACTCACTGCCTTCTTCGATGTGCTTTGTTAGCTTATATAGGATTAAATTGGAAAAGAGTTGAAGGTCAGTGGTGGGAAGAAAACACGTCATCATTCCACAAAGTCTTTGTCTTCAGCCACGTAAAGAGATGTGGACTGTCTTCCTGGAGTCCTCAGTAGCATGGTACAATTGTGTTTACTTCTCTTTGGTATTGCAGATTCATCCCATCCCCTGTATTCTTCGTATAGTAGGTCTTTCTCCTGGTACATTGTATTTTCTTTTGTATACCTTTATGAAGTATGACAACTGGAACTGGTGAGCTATTGTACAAAGTTCCTGATGTTCTTTATGAAGTGCATCAGACATTTATTTGCAGTTAGTTTGCCTAATACTGTACAGAGTGAAAGTGGTGATCATCTGATGGGATCACTGATTATAGCAAACTCCTCATTTTTAAATTTGAACAAAGAAAGAAGAAACATTGGCGCACAGAATAATCTGGATCCATTTTATTTCGTCGGTTCTCATCAACTGTGTACAACCTGAATTCTTTAATAAAATAAAAAGTGTACTATTTTAACAACGACATATATATATATGTTTCTTGTTAGGGAGAAGTTTCTTGAAAAAAAATTAATTAGCAGTTGTATTGTTGGAGTGGTAACAAAATAAAATTAGTAATAGTTACGTGATTAGATAAGAAAAGATCAAAATTTCAGTTCACTTGAGGTCAGATGAGAAGTTGATGATGTAATACAGTGAGCAGAACTCAGAAGATCAAGAAAAATTATTTCTTAAGAGAGTCAAGCGAAAAATAAAGGGTGGGGGGGCGTGAAAAGATAAGTTAACAAAATTAGAAAACAAAGAGTTACTAAGAAGTGAGTCATCAGGGTAATTGAAACCCAACAATGGATTCTTTTTGGAAACATAAGTCAGGCTTCAATCTTTTTTTTTTTGCTATAGCTTCAGCAAACCTGAGGATTTTTTATGTTGCGTGACCATTCATGAAATGTTGTCTCATGTTTTAAAGCTTTTCCTGCTTGCTATAACCACCTGTCTAATTGTTGTAATAAAAAAGCCGGTCATAAATATTCCGATCAACACAAATTTATAAACATACTTGGAAAATATTCATTCAGACATTCAAGAAGAAAAGAAAGAGAATTCGAGCAAAGAATATTCTCGTCGATAGTTTCCTCTTCTGGCTCTACAATTATACAAATTTATATTTTTATATACACAGAATATTCTAGAATAATCGTGGTTAACAATATTGGTGTGTTTTTGTCTAATTACTATCGATTTATTAAGGTCGAAATGGAATTACCACAGTCGAAGAAAGATGCATAAGTTATAACAACAATTATAAGCATAAAAATGTAATAGTAAATGGAATATCAATTATAATTCAGGATATCTCTACAACAAACTAAGGATCAGTAATGCCTTGATGGTCGGTCAGCGGGGTAGAGAAGGCATCTGGAGCAATTTCTGTTGAATGCATACATTAGGCTTCTTAAAGTAGATAGATTCTAACAACCAGCCTCAGCAATATGTAATAGACGAACTGTTGAGTTGAAATTAAGCTTAATTGGTTGGTGATGACTTTGAAAGCGGCCTCGTTAACATCAGTCTTGTGGTCTGTATCCACAAGATGAGATGAAATAGCGGTATGAATGGAACTTGTTTGTCCTTCACTTAACTACGCAGGATGGTATTCGGAAATCCAATGATAAATACGCTTTATTGTAGGTCAAACTGATAGATACGCATGGAAGAGGCGAAATTAGGTAGTTTACCTTTAACTGCCGAACGCAAAATAGCTAGGGGTGGTTTTGAATGCACAGCATACTTCATCAGCACTGAATGCTCCTTTTACCGCCGTATTCCTTAGACGTTGTGTTAATATCTCACTGATTTTATTCCCGAGGAACTGAAATAGTAAGAAGGAGGCCCTTTGCGGAACTGTTGGTACTTTGGCCTGCCTTAACTTCTCATTCATATTCTTATCGATGAGTTTTCTTGGATAACCCTTCCCACTCAGCAACTGTTTGATAATATTAAGCTCTTCATTAAGCCGAATATTCTAGGATGTTCTGTGTGTATATATATAACTGTACAGCCGGAAGAGAAAATTATCGAAAAGAATATTGTTTGCTCAAATTTTCCTTTTTTCTTCAAAAAGGTGTTATGACTGGG
Organism: Trichobilharzia szidati; assembly: GCA_944472155.2. NCBI lineage: Eukaryota > Metazoa > Platyhelminthes > Trematoda > Strigeidida > Schistosomatidae > Trichobilharzia > Trichobilharzia szidati. The sequence goes on from CALYDE020000154.1 coordinate 3,122, forward strand.
GAAATTAACCCAATGATGAAAGACACATAATCGATTGGGTTTGTCTTTTTGCGTATATAAAAAGGTAACTAAAATAACGTTGAGAACACAAGGTGTGACAGCTTTTTCATCAAGCATTAATTTTTATTGTTCCATGATGTCTCCTCCTTCTCTTCTTCTTCTCCTCCCCCTGCAGGTCTGTACTTCTCAGTACTTTTTATGGAGTCTGTGTCTACTACCAATCGCTTTAGCAGATATACATTTACCAAAAGAAATTACACCTTATCGTGCTATAGTACAACATTTATTCATCTGGTTCGGCTCACAAGCTCTATGGCTGGCGTCTGCTTATAGCCTGGAAATGTGTACATTGAAAGGCATATTTTTAAATCGTATTGTCTGGTTGCTGGTATGGATCGCTTCATTAAACTATTTTGTGTGTAATATCTACATTTTATTTCGTCTGATCAGTTGGCGGAGTAAACCCAGTGCAAAAATTCATAAAGAGTAGTGACTGTCATTCTCCTCCTCCTCATCATCCCTAAGTCGATTGCGCCGACTTCCTCGACTTATTATCAGAAGTGTGATAATCTCGACAAGAAATACTCTTATTATTATTATTTTCAAAATTAATTTATCTACTTTTATTTCAGTTATGTATCTATCCATCTATATATGTATCTGTGTATAATTTGTCCAAGTTAAATGAGTGTTATTCATCATTCCTGGTTGGTATATATTTGTAAACCGTAAGGGGGTAATTCTTGTTCTAGGCAGCAATAAATTCAGTATTTCTGTTCGGCATCATCATCACCTCATCATCTGTATCTCCTCCACTCTAAAAAGATGACTAACGTAAAAGGAAGGTAATGAGAAAACTGTGTAAGCAGGTCGTGGCGGTGGTCATCGTGGTGGTGGTGGTGGTTAAACATTGTAAATTCTCTGATCAAAACAAATTGTCCGGTGTTTTGTTTGTTATTGCCTACCGGCTTCTACTAGAACTATTAGAAGGAGGAGCAGCAGCGGCAGCATTCACTGACATCCACAAAGACTTTGAAACTTAACTTTACATATATACACATAAGTAGGTGGTGAACACTTGTCAATGTTTTCAGTTCTCCCTCCCTTTCTATCTCTCTCTATCTCCCCGTGTATATGTAAATATACCAATGTACTGTGATGTGAAATACAACAAGTGAATACTTTACCTTGTGTATTTATTCTGTACTGTAACGTACCTTTTTTTGTTTGTAAAGTAACACTAATTTTAATCACACACGGTGGTGTGTTCTTGTTCTCCTTTTTTGCTTTTGGGTCTTTGCATTCAGTGTGAAAGGTTGAAATGGCGTTTTTTTTAGTGGATCGTTATTGATTATGGTGATTATAGGGGGCATGTGTGTGTATGTGTGGGCGTGCTATGCTTACTTGAGCCATTTTGCCTTTCTCGATTGACAGTGTGGTTGACTGTGGTATGATTAGAACGGAAGATATTTAGGTTTCATCAGACTATAACATGCGTCGGTGGTATAGCGGTTAGGACGCTCGCCGACCACGCACATGGTCCGGGGTTCGATCCCCGGCCGACGCAATCCTTTACCTCGCTGAGCCAGAAATAATGCTGGTAAAGAGGGAAGGTGGAGCATGAAACCAGTAGCAACCCCATCGTGTAAAATAATCACTGCTAAAGAAACTTCAAGCCCCAACTAGCTTGAAGCCCTATGTTCCACTGGGGAACGTGAAGGGAAAAAAAGACTATAATATAATCATGATAATAATAGTAATGGTGACATCTTTATTCAGGACAGTATATACAAAACGTACAGAATTTTCAGAGGAGTTTATTGCATGATATTTTCCCTTCGTACAATATCTTCAAGTGAAATATTAATTGACAGTAGTATATCCTGTGACACAATTCTCTCTGAGCTGAAGCACAAACCATTCCATTATGATATTTCTGCTTTGTCTCCTTCAAGAAGCCCACAATATCTGGTTGAGAGCCAATTGTAAGATGTTCAGAAGTACATTCTGAGACCCAAGGACATAACTGAAGGACAGTTATCTCAAGTATTGGAACACGTTGCCAATCAAAATCAGACCTTTCCTCAAGTTTAGTAGGAACTTACGAATTAGAAGCATTTTTGGTCATATCTTAATCGATTAAAACAAATCGAACGAGAGAAAATATATGTGCAATAGAGAGATGGAGGTTTTCGGCAGCCCGAGTTTTAACCAGGCCGCCGCTGTCATATATGGAACGTGAGTAGGGACATGTAGGTCGCTTTACTGAAGTTCTTGGCATGGTTCGAGATGTGGTGATATGTCTCAAATCGTTAAATGTTTGTCATCATCGATTAATCTCCACTATTTGACTCATTTTTATCGATCATTGAGTCGTTTTAACTTGTTTGAATAAATTTATTTATTTATTTTTATTTTGGTTACAGCTTGATGCCACACCGTATTTTCAGTAGCCCAAATTTTGCAGGCCGACCATAGATATCGGGTGTGCGTCGGCAGGGGATCGAACCTCGGACCATGTGCATGGTCGGCGAGAGTCCTAACCACTGTGCCACCGACATATTTGCAGATAGGAATACACCAGCTCGTTTTATTTTGTTGTGGATTCTCCCTCTTCAACTGAGTACATCCGAAAGAGATCAACTAGATGCTACAAATTTGGTGTCTGAACATACTTCTTTTTACCATGACTTCAAGTTATACATAGAAAGTGTAGACATAACCAATATAATTCCAAAGATGAAGTAAGTAGACGAATTGCTCAGTGTTAAAAGGGAATAACTATTTATATAGTAATTAGACAAGGAGGTGGCGTAGAGTTCAGATTACGTTTGAAAACAAGGATGGACTACAGACAAAATACAAGACAGAACAGTAGAATTAATTTCTAAATATTATGGTATGAAGTTCAGGAGTGTGGGGGTGAATAGTGAAGTAAAATAGATAAAATAATTTAATTTAATAGATTTGCAACCTAAATAGTGAGTTCAACTCTGTCAGCAAGTGAAAATCAAAATCAAGATTGAGTGGAATGTTATGTACGCAACAAAAAAAAACCCAAAGTCACACGAACAAAACAATAACGGTTACCAGGCTAGTCAGCGACTGGTCACACTCTCTTTCTGTATGTACAGGTTTGGTCGAAGTATTTTGATGATGGCAATGGCATCTGTGAAGCGAAGTAACCACGCTTTTCTTTTCTTTCTGTACTGACAGATTATTTTGAAAGCCTGATTAATTTCCACTGTCTGTCCCGTGCCGCACGTACAAGTGAATTGATAAATGCAGTTGGAGTTGTCATGCACAGCAGGATACTTGACTGGGTTAACCAGCATACTGTATTGTAAAGTGGAATGAGTTCAGTGGCGGGAAATATTCTTTTCAGTACACCTTTAATTCAATTTTCCGTTCTTACGGACACTTCTTTGTCTTTGTACGCTAGACAGATAAAAACTGATGTCTTTTCAACTATTTCAAGTTTCAGTTTAGGTGGTTATTCCTTCCCGTATTTTGATGTGAACTTCCTAGGGTATCCGTTTTCGATAAGGTTCTTTCCGATAACTACGAATTCCTCTTCGATCTTATCTTTTGAACACAACATTCAGAAGTGCATTCTGAGATCCAAGAACATAACTGACTAGCAGTTATCTCATGTGATCAGGCCTATCGTCATGCTTAGTAGGAACTTCCGAATCAGAAGCAGCATAGGTCATACATTAATCGATTAGAATAAACCAAACGAGAGGAAAATGTATGGAATAGAGAGATGGATGTAAGTGTTTGGTAGCTCAAGTTGTGTAGGCAGGCTACCGCTGTGGTGTATAGAACGGAGAGGGGGAGGGGAGCGGGCATGTAGGCCGCTTTACTGAGGTTCTTAGCATGGTTGGAGATCTGGTGATATGTCTCAAATCGTTAAATGTTTGTCATCTTCGAAATTCTAAACACCATGATTAATCTTCAGGAGATTGTTCACTCTCTGACTCATTTTTCTCGGACGTAGTGTCGTTTTAACTTGTTTGAATAAAGAAAGAATGAACATATTTGCAGACAGGATATTGCGAGCTCTTCAACTTCATACATCGTAAATAAATCAATTACAAGTTACAAAATGGTGTCTGAACATACTTCTTTTTACAATGACTTCGAATTATAGATAGAAAGTATAAGTAAGTAGACAATTATTGATAGTCTTGTAAAAAGACAAACTGACGAGAAACTAAAGTTTACCATATACAGAAAGCCGACACATTCCAACAAGTATTTGAATTTTCAATCAGATCATCCAATAGGAATGAACGTTTCAGTAGCTTTAAATCTCGTTAACAGAGCTAGAAACATTATAACAGATAACGACGATATGGAGAACGAGATATCCAACATAAAACAGATTTTGATTGGAAATGGTTATCCTGAAAAGCTACTAGATAATATTATCTCAATAGAAAGGGGCATAAGGGAAAACCAAAAATTGAAAAATCCTGGCTATCCCATACCAAAAGGACACAGCTGAACAACTTCAAAGACCATTTGCCTCATATAATATTAAAATCTATGTCAAACCTTCTAATTCTCTGGAGAAAGCGCTGCTGCATGTCAAAGATATAGTTCCCAAAATGTCACAAAGTAATTGTGTCTACAAGATAATGTGTTCAGAATGTGATGCGTGCTATATAGGGGAGAGCAGTAGGCAGGTGAAGGTCAGAGTGAATGAACATAGACTATGCACGAAACGTCCACCTAGAAATGAAGTAGAACTAAAAAGTCTAGAAAAATGATTGGCTATAGCAATGCATGCAATAGACAGTGGACATAAAATTGATTTCGACCATGTCGAAATTCTTGGAAGAGGATTTCATTCACATAAGGAAAGATTGACTTCTGAAGCCTTGCACATCTTAACCACATCGAATGCAGTGAATAGGAAGGATGGGATAGACTTATCACCTATATGGAAAACTCTTATGAAGCAAGACAAATGAAAAATCAATCAGCACTCTATGAGCCTCCATGACCTTTTAAAACAGGTTTATCACATATGAATTCACGTATTTTCCATATGACAAATAACATACATGCACACACACACTCATACAAAACTAATCTATACAAATTAACTATACAAGAGTGAACACAACAACATCTTGACATTATTTTCAAGTATTGGTTTGGTAGGGATTTTGTTTAATTGTATGGAGGATTTCATCATGAGCTGACATCAGTTAGAGAACCACTGGAAAACCTGGGAGTACTGGACAGCTGTTTCGTCCTAGTTTGGGACTCTTCAGCAGTACGCACCCACCGGGATTCGAACCCAGGACCTTCTGGTTACAAGGAGAGCTCGTAGACCATTGAGCCACTGGGACCCGATCCAATGGTCCTTGAATTCTAACTTCTGCCAATTCACGACATAGCGCGACCATTTCGCAATGTCTTCTTAGATGAGTTACTGTCACATCTTCAACCTGCTGTACCCTACTGGTCACGGCTTCCCACTAGAACCCCAGGTTAACTGCCTGAATAGGGCCAGTCACTAGTGAGCATCAGATTAATTTTCAAGTATTGGTTTGGTAGGGATTTTGTTTAATTGTATGGAGGATTTCATCATGAGCCGTGACCAGTAGGGTACAGCAGGTTGAAGATGTGACAGTAACTCATCTAAGAAGACATTGCGAAATGGTCGCGCTATGTCGTGAATTGGCAGAAGTTAGAATTCAAGGACCATTGGATCGGGTCCCAGTGGCTCAATGGTCTACGAGCTCGCCTTGTAACCAGAAGGTCCTGGGTTCGAATCCCGGTGGGTGCGTACTGCTGAAGAGTCCCAAACTAGGACGAAACAGCTGTCCAGTACTCCCAGGTTTTCCAGTGGTTCTCTAACTGATGTCAGCTCATGATGAAATCCTCCATACAATCTTGACATTAGTCATTACAAAAATATGTGATGACTGCTTACATATTTTCTATTGGTAAAAATGTCCATAGACAAATGACCTTCAGATAAACTGACTTTAATGTATGTAAAAATTTTTGAGTAAATATTTTGATGATTAATAAAAATCCGAATAAATCTGCTGAAGAAGCTGTGGCTTACACAGAGAAACGTTCAGAAAAATCTTGTTTTGATTTTCTTAACACACTGGGATTAATTTAAATAATTTATAATGTACATTCGTGTATTTATATCAAATGGATGGGAAAGTTCCAGAATAATTTCCGGTTAAGGGTCAAACTAATAAAAATTACAATTAGGAATTAGAATGCCATAATAAACAGGGGGATGGGTAAAACTCGAACAAAGTAGCATTATAATAACTAAGAAGATTGACATTGTGCAATTGGGGGTTAGAAATGTAGAGATAACAAAATATACAGGATGTTTGGATAAAAAACTAACTCAGGCGTGAGGCCAGCAACCCCACCCTGTAAACAAAGATGCTACAGAAACTCCAGCGTGAACAATCTCCTTGCGTCAAAAGAAAAAGTCTGTGTGGGGACATGGAATGTCCGCACCATGTACGAAACTAGCAAAGCTGCCCAGATCGCAAGCGAAATGAGGAGATACGGAATACAAGTATTGGGGATCTGCGAAAGCAGATGGAACGGAAACGGACTCACCAAATTGTCAACAGGTGAGTCAGTGATTTAATCCGGTCACCCAGAAGACAACCACACACACACCGAGGGCGTGGCTATCATGATGTCACCAACGGCAACCAAGGCTCTGATGCAATGGGAGGCGATCTCACCCAGAATAATGACCGCCAGATTCAACTCCAAAGGAAGAAAAGTGTCAATTATACAGTGCTATGCACCCACAAACAACGCAGAACTCGAAAAGAAGGAAGAATTCTACAGACAACTACAGGCAACAATGGACAATACTCCAGTCGGCGACATTAAAATACTAATGGGAGACATGAACGCCAAACTTGGACCAGACAACACAGGAAGGGAACTCATCATGGGTAAAGAAGCTCTGGGAGAGATGAATGAAAATGGAGAACTCTTCGCCGACTTCTGCGCCTTCAATGAACTGGTGATTGGTGGCAGCGTATACAAACACAAGGATATCCACAAGGCTACATGGGTGTCATCAGATGGGCGAACCAAAAACCAAATCGACTTCATCTCAATCTCAAGGAAGTGGAGGCGCAGCCTGCTGGACACGAAAGTAAGAAGAGGAGCAGACATAGGCTCAGACCACTATCTCGTACAAGGGATAATCCAAATCAAATTAAAAGCTTTCAGAGAATCAGGAGCTGCAGATAGACCACAAGCCAAGTTCAACACTCAAAAACTGAAGGACCAGGACACAAAGGACATCTTCACTGCAAGCATAAAGGACAAAGCTGAGACACAAATCAACATTAGCGAAGAGGTCAGCGTCGAAAAACACTGGGACAACCTGAAAGCGGTATGGAGCGAAACCTGCATGGAAGTTCTGGGCAGAAAGAAGAGACAGGACAAACCGTGGCTCACTACGGACACTTGGAGGCTAATAGAAGAGAGAAGGATGGTGAAACAAAAGATTATCCAGTGCACCGACGAGCAACAGAAACAGGAGTTGAATGCAAGCTACAATACACTGAACAAAGGAGTAAAGAAGAGTGCCAGAGAAGACAAAAGAAAGTATTATGAAGCCATGGCCAATGAAGCAGAACAAGCAGCAGGCAAAGGAGACCTCGCAACACTCTACCAAACAACTAGGTACCTCTCAGGCAAAAATTCGTCACAAATTAAACCAGTGAAGGATGACAATGGAAAGTCAATCACCAAAGAAGTGGAGCAAAGGAAACACTGGGCTGAACACTTCAAAAGACTACTAAACCGACCGCCACCTACAACGCGCCCAACAATACCAACAACGGAAGCAGAATTACCAGTGAACATCAACCCCCCCCGACGAAATCAGAAGTCCTGGAGGCAATCAAGATGCTGAAAGCTGGAAAAGCAGCAGGACCAGATGGAATCCCAGCAGAGGCATTGAAAGTGGACCCAGAGACAACAGCGGACTTGATGACGCCACTACTGGAGAAGGTGTAGAAAGAAGGCAAAGTACCCGACGATTGGAAGAAAGGATACTTATTCAAACTACCAAAGAAAGGAGACTTAAGTCAATGCAAGAACTGGTGCGGAATTATGCTCCTGTCCATCCCAAGCAAAATACTAAGCCGCATCATCCTGGAAAGGATCAAACAAGCCCTGGATGAAAAACTTCGACCGGAACAAGCTGGATTCAGGAGAAGCAAGTCATGTATTGATCAAATCGCCACACTACGGATCATCATTGAACAAAGTTTGGAATGGCAGTCACCTCTCTATCTCAACTTCATCGACTTTGAAAAGGCCTTCGACAGCGTCGATCGAGAGGTGATTTGGCAACTACTTCGCTACTACGAGGTGCCATCGACAATTATACATCTCATCCAACAGTTGTATGACAACGCTGCATGCCAAGTAATCCACAACGGGAAACTCACGGAATCCTCCGAAGTGAAGACAGGAGTAAGACAAGCTGGCTGCCTACTATCGCCAATGATTTTCCTGATTGCAGTAGATTGGATAATGCGACAGACAGCGGGCAACGAGGAAACAGGCATAAAATGGACCCTAACGATAAACTTGGAGGATCTGGACTTCGCCGATGATGTATGTCTGATTTCCCACAAACTGGAAGATATGCAAGTGAAAAGTAACAAGTTGGCAGAAGAAGCATCAAAGATAGGACTCCAGGTGAACATAGAGAAAACGGAGGTGATGAAGATTCCTGGCCAACACCAATAGCAGCAACAACAACAGACAACAATCAGCATAAATGGAAGGAACCTGAAAGAAACTACCTCCTTCACCTACCCACCTACCTGGGAAGCATCGTTTCAACTACAGGTGAACGGATCTGACGAGGATATCAAAGCAAGAATCGGAAAAGTAAGACAAGCTTTCAGTACTCTCAAGTATGTGTGGAGGTCAGCAGCACTCAGCATCAAAGTTAAGATCCGGATTTTCAAATCCAATGGGAGATCAGTACTACTTACTACATGGATCAGAGACTTGGCCAGCGCGTCATAAAGAGCATCTCAAACAAACTACAGACCTTCATTAACAGATGTCTTCGCTCAATACTCAAGATCAGATGGCCGGAAAGGATCAGCAACAAAGATCTCTGGGAGCGAACCAACCAGGAACCGATTGTGAAACAAATAGGCAGGAAGAAATGGAGATGGACTGGCTGGCCATACTCTTAGGAAACCATCGAGTGACATCACTAGACAAGCCATTGCTCGAGTGGAACCCGAAAGGGAAGCGACGAGTTGGTCGTTCAAGGGTGACCTGGAGGAGATCATGTGAAGAAGAAATGAAAGCGTATGGGCAGACTTGGAGCCAGGTGAAGACTCTAGCAGAGAACCGAACGCAATGGAGACGCATGGCTGAAGCCCTATGTTCCTCTAGGAACTAAAGGAAATAATAATAATATGTTGAAATTCTTGGAAGAGGATTTCATTCACATAAGGAAAGATTGACTTCTGAAGCCTTACACATTTTAACCGCATCGGATGCAGTGAATAGGAAAGAAAGGATAGACTTATCACCTATATGGAAAACTCTTATGAAGCAAAACAGGTGAAAAAACAATAAACACTCTATGAGCCTCCATGACCTTTTGAAACATGTAGGATCATGTTTATCACATATGAATTCACGTATTTCCCATATGACAAATAACATACATACACACACACTCATACAATGGCTCATGAATTCTAACTTCTACCAATTCGCGATTTAGCGCGACCTCAACCATTGTTGGTGGTGGGATATCCATCCACACACGTGACATCTAATTGGACCTCACTGGTCACGACTTCTCACTAGAACTCCAGGAAACTCCATCCTGTAGCAAGTCACTAGCGAGCATCAGATTAATTTTCTATAATTTGGTTTGTAAGGGTTAGTTATGTTTTTACGAGTTGATCACGGACTGATATCAGTTAGAGAACCATTGAAAACCAGGGAGTACTGGACAGCTGCTGTTTCATCCTAGTTCGGGGATCATCGGCAGTACTCACGCGCTGGTTTTTCTTTTCCTTCACGTTCCCCAGTGGAACATAGCGCTTCAAGCTAGTGGCTTGATGTTTCTGTAGCAGTGTTTATTTTACAGGATGGGGTCGCTAGCCTCATGCCTAACCTTTCCTCTTCACCAGCATTATTTCTGGCTTAGTGAGGTAAAGGAGTGCGTCTGTGGCCGGGTATCGAACCCCGGACCATGTACATGGTCAGCGAGCGTCCTAACCGCTATGCCACCGACGCACACTCACGCGCTGGGGTTAATAAAAATCCGAATAGATCTGCTGAAGAAGCTGTGGCTTACACAGCGAAACGTTCAGAAAAATCTTATTTTGATTTTCTTAACAAGCTGGGATTAATTTAAATAGTTTATAATGAATTATTTAGTACTAAAAAAGTAATTAGACAAGGGGTCTAAACTTGAAATTTCGCTTGGAAACAAAGATGCAATGGAGGCAAAATATAAGATAGAACAAAGCAGTTAATTTCTACTTATTATGGTGGAGAGTACAGAAGGGTGAGGGTGAATAGTAAAGTAGAATTATAAGATAAAAGAAAAACTGATTTGGTAGATTTGGATGCGTAATAATGAGTTCAACTCAGTCAGTGAGTGAAAATCATAATCAAGTTTGAATGGAATGTTATGCATGCAACAGAATAAAACATAAAAACATACGAAAAAAAACAATAACCGTTGTCAGAGTAGTGGGAGATTAGTC
>CALYDE020000155.1:0-13887 GCA_944472155.2 Trichobilharzia szidati
ATCCTGCAGCTAAGTTGGTTCCCGTCCATCGAACAACATGCTCTTTGGTGCAGTCAAAAGTCGATAGATACCCTTCTCATGTTAACTCCAACTGTGTATACAAATTTACGTGTATCTGCGGGAGCAGTTACATTGGGAGAACAGAAAGAAGGGCACACCTCCGATTTTCTGAACATGTGCCAAGAAGCCTACGTCTCAAGGGAACAAACTCTTATAGCAGCGCTATCACTAGACATCTTCTCGACACGGGTCATGAGGTAGAAATCGAGAAATCCTTTAAAATTATCAATAGACAAAGGAGTTCCATTCTCCTCAAGTTTGCCGAAGCAATCTCTATCAAACGCTTGAAACCAGATTTATGTGTTCAGAAAGAAGCAGTTATTAATTTCTCTTTGCCCTGGTAACTGAATGTTTTTTATTCTCTCATCTGATTACGTAATTTTTGTCTTTAACCTCACCCCCTCTTATATTCTGTAATTTTGCTTGTCTCTTGTTTCTATGATTTGAGTTGAACTCAGTACATTGTTACCTAATTTCTTAGTCACTCTGTATCTAACTCATATTTCGTCTTTATTACGTAACTCCTTTACCATTTTATGCATACATCTATTCTGTTTAAACTTGAACTACATGTGTAAAAACTATATAAGCGCAATTTTCTGAGCACTGTTCACTTACTGTGGAACTTTTTGTCAACTGGCAACATGTAAAAAAAATTTGCAAGTATGTTAAAACTTTTCTGTACGCAAACCTCATTATGTATTTAGGCTGTAAGCAGCTGATGAGAAGCCTACGAAATAAATGATGGTACCATATTATTCTGCACAAACCACTTTCGTTCTTGCTTTATTCAAATTCATCAAGGGGAATAAATGCATGAAGTTTATCAAGATTATGCCAGTAACCGGTAGAGATAGGTTTAGTTAAGTGTCTATATAATCGGGCCAAGAGCTTTACTAACTAGTCAGACAGAAGATTTAAGTAATTAAGTCAGATAATTAAAGGAAGTATTACTAGGAAATCACTGACTACCCACCAGAATTTATTCAGAAATATATGAAGCACCATAGAGGAATTAGGACTAGCAATAAAAGTGACGAAGATAACGAGAATAATATGGAGTTCAAAGTCTCTGTAGTACTACCGTATGAAAAAGGAACGTTAGAGGCTTTACGTTTTGGATTTTCAGTGAGTCTGGAATTACAGTGGCATTTTAAATCAACTGACCAACCAACCAGCTAACTCTCTCAGAGATAAACTTTGTCAGTTAAAGGACCCAATAGATCCAATTAAAAAAATAATATAATTTACCAAATATCATGTAATGCTGACTGTGTGGTCAATTGGGTAGATCGAACTAGTAGATCAGGATCAGTTAGATTATTGGAACATAAAAATTTAGTCAGCTAGACACCTACAGAGCTCAGCCATCACACTGCAGTGCATTCACTTGGATGCAATCACAAAATAGGGTGGGTGGGACAGGGTGAGAGTATGAAAACGTAATATAGTTAGGTGGAGCGAGAGAGATGGAGGTTAATCACTGAAACTTTGTTTATCGATTCAACGCCGCACACATGCTATCGGAGTGACGCAACAAACAACAAAAGGAAGTTGGAGAGACAGAGTGAGAGAAAATATGTAAGACAAATTGTGAAAACGTCTGACTAAAATTGATATGATTATGAGCAGCAGTAAATTGTGCTCGAAACGTTATCCAGTTGTTAATACCGCATCATCGCTGTGTGGTATTTAATTTTAATTTGTCTTATATGAGGATTATGCATTATTGAAGTAGACATAAAGTCCAGCCAGCCAAGAGACTCTTTTCAAGGTAATTTATTATCAAGCCGTACAATCGTATATATTTATATATATACAGCTTGATAGTAGATTCATTGAAAAGAGTCTCTTGGCTGAATATTGTGTTCTTTATGTTACAAATTATTGAAATAGATATATATTACAAATGTCTTCTAGCTGGTTCATTGTCTTCTCTTTCCGGTGAATGCATCTTAGAGGAAGTGTAGGTATTATTATTCCCTACTAACTGTAGTAGGGGAGTAAGAAGATGGTGATTGTGGGTAAAGGAGAATGATGCTCAGGGGAGGGTCTTCGTGTGCTCTTGGAAGTGTATGTGGGCACTGGTTACCTCCCGGTTGCCCACACCATGGGAGTTGATTTATTATTGCAGAACCTGAAACAGAAAGAGAATTGATGTTGCATAATCGTAGAGCCAAGGTGACAACTGCTTGAGGCCGGTCACACACGGACTGGCTTTAAGGTTTGGTTCCATACTAATAACTTACCGCGGGCTACGGACCACCGTATGGTAAGTTGGGATTACGTTTTTGGGTTCAACCTTTTCTAACCTCACCCGCCCTCCACGTGTCTGCGTTCTATCTCCGACGTGAAGTGGTATAATAGGGTGAGCAATACTGAGGTTAGGTGTCGAGTGCTAGGTAAGGAAGGGTAATCAATCCACAAGATTGTGAAGTGACATCGACTGAGATAGTTACGACATGTGTTACGTATGCCTAGTCATCGCCTTCCTCGACGGGCAATGTTAGCTGACGTAGGGTCAGGTTAAACCAAAACATGACGGCATCAGTCAATGAAATCCACAACAGTTAGTTTAAGCCAGTCAAGTAGGAAGGTGTAGACTTGGTGATATGGCTGGAAACCGTTCTCAATGGTGGCGCAGATGCATCCACTCATTATGACTCATAATATTCAATAAAACTCTATTGTTCTTCCATATTACTAGTATTCTTTTTCCCTCACTCACACTTCCGTTTATTATCTCTCTCTATTTTGAATCTCTCTTTACTCTCTTCACTTGCTTTGTGTGGTGCAAGAAGGGAGAGTGGCAAAATGAAGTGCTGCACATCTGTGCAAAGTGCTCTATTGAAACCAGTCAGTCAGTCAGTACTCTTCACTCTTCAATCCAAAATATAGGCAGGAAGTATTAGAGAGGTCAAGCTGGAAAAGAGCTAGCGGCGGTCAAACCAAAACATGGCACCAGTCAATGAAATCTACAACAGTTAGTCTAGGCCACGTAGGAAAGTGTAGACTTCCTGACTGGTTGGGGTCCTCGGGACGGTAAAAACCAATGGTTGGAAACAATTGGTGACATGGCTCAAAATTGTTCTCAGTGGCTGGTGCAGATGCATCCACTTCTTGTGACTCATGATTTCCAATGAAACTGTTTTGTTCTTCGTTATTACTACTTACTTTTTTGTCTCACACCTCTGTTTACTGACTATATTATGCATTTCTTCTACTTTCTTCTCTTGATTTGTGTGCTACATGGAGTTTGGCGACTTGAACTGCCGCACATATTTGCAAAGTTCTATGTCGAAAACCGACCGACCGACCAGAATACGATGGGATTGAATGGTATATGCACCTTAGTTGGTCACCGTCCAGCATGGGAAGGCAAATCCTGATGCTTTTCCACTGCTTTGTGGATCAGAATTGGAGTCAAAGGTTCGGCTTGGGTCGTTCCTTATGATAACCATCTTTTTCGGCCTCGTTGTTCGGGCAGTAATATCCCATTCCTCGCGCAAACTATGAGATCTCATGTGACCTATTTTCTTGTTCGCATAATGTAACAAGTTTGAGGTTTAACAAAAAAGAAATACAACATTGATGGATGGAACAATAGGGTATCCCAGCGATTGAACAGCAGTTCACCAACTTTTTTACTGACTAATTTGAACAGACAGTCATTTTATAATATATTGTGTGAATAAATGAATGTTCAGGTATTTGTTTGTAGAGATTTTGTTTGATTGGTTGGAGGATTTCATCATAAGCTGATATCAGTTAGAGAACCATTGGAAAACCAGCCAAGAGTACTGGACAGCTGTTTCGTCCTAGTTTGCGTCTCTTCATCAGTACATACCCACCATCAAAGTTGGAACCCAGGACCTCCTGTTCACTAGTACGAAACAGCTGACTGACTGCCCAGTACTCTCAGGTTTTCCAATGGTTCTCCAACTGCTGTCAGCTCATGATGAAATCCTCTAACAAATCAAACGTAATCCCTACAAACCAATACCTGAAAATTGATGTGATGCTCCCTGGTGACTGGCCCTATTCAGGCGGTTAACCTGGGCTAATTCTATTGGGAAGCCGTGATCAGTAGGCTACAGAAGGCCGAAGATAAGGACAGTTACTCATAGAAGATATTGCTCAGTGGTCGTGCCATATATCGTGAGTCGGCAGAAGTTAGAATTCATGGGTTGGTCATTGGCTCGAGTCCCAGCGGCTGATGAATGGTCTGCGAGCTCGCTAGCCTAGTAACCGGAAGGCCCTGGGTTCGAACCCTGAAGGTAGATGCGTACTGATGAAGGGTCGCAAAATAGACTGCGGAAACAGCTGGCTGTCCAGTACTCCGAGGTTTTCCAATGGTTTTCTGACTGATGTCAGGTCATGTTGAAATCCTCCAGTGAATAAAGGAATGATTTTTGTTATATCTAAATTATTATCATAGATTGCTATCATTTTTTCGTTATTGCCTGCAGTGCACTGTAAGTACCCATGACCCCAGCAGGCAGCGAACCCCAAGAACTTCAGGTTACAACGCCATCTCCAGATGACTACGCTACTTAGCCAACAGAAGGTAGAATTCTCGGGTCAAGAAGTAGTCAACTGTCTATTCTGATAACCTGAAGGTTCAGGGGTTCGACTGCTGGCGGTGTCATGTCCTAAACCAGGATACAGCTTGTGTCGAGGGTTCTCTGCTTTTGCGTGCTAGTGGTAGTAATGTGTGAAGTCCACCTTGCAGCAACATATACAAGTAACGGATGTATACCTAAGATGTGTTGATGACACTTTTATTGTCTGTGGAAGCAGATCAAAAGCCGAAGACATGTTGGTAAAATTCAACTCATGCCATTCAAATCTCAGTTTCACAGTAGAACACGAGGGAAACGATACTATTAAATTTCTAGACTTTTTTTCTGGCAAAAAATGAATGATGGAACAATCGAAAGATCTATATTTAGAAAGTCTTCATGGACAGGACAGTACATGCATTTCAAGAGCTTTGTTCCAACCCAGTATAAAAAGAACTTAGTCAGAACACTGTTCAATGGAGCACGAAAAATTTGTTCTGACAGTACTGTTGAGCATGAAATAAAATCTCTGAAGGATATCTTATCTAAGAATCGATATCCTGAAAAGTTCATTAATAAATACTCTAAAGAAAATAGCCCCTGCAAAACAATCCGAACAGTTCCGAATAAACCTGTCTATATCAGTTTGCCGTTCAAAGGAGATGATGTACAGGAAGTAGTCAAACGAAGACTCGACAAAGCCATCAAGAGAATTTATTATGCTGCAAAACTTGTTTTCTTTAAAACCACTAAGCGAGTGCTTCATCAATCTGGGAAAGACCAGTCGCCAATCCTCGACACTTCAAACTGCGTATATCAATTTGAATGTGTTTGTGGAAGCATATACATAGCTCGTACAGAAAGGCGATTGTCTACTCGCATGATGGAGCATTTGCCAAAATGGTTGAAAACAGCTGAGTTCAAAGTGCCAAAATCCTCAATAACAAAGCATCTTGTGGATTACGGGCATGGTATCGACGCAGTCAAGTCATTCATCATTGTCAGTAGACAAAGAAAAAAGAAGATGCTTGCAATTGCAGAGGCTTGTGCAATTCGAGTTTACAAACCAGGTCTCTGTGTACAAAAGGAGATGGGCGTGACTCTGAATCTACCATGGTAATACGTTTTACTTATAATTCTACCTCTTATTATTATTTCATTATTACTATTATTACTCTCATTATTATTATTCTTGATTCATTTAAAACTATCCTTTATCAGTAGCATTATCTTAACCCACTTCAACACTATTATTATTATTGTTATATTATATTATTGTTATTATAACTATTACTATTGACATCCCTCTGGTTGCAATTCTTGTTAAATTCTCTAATGTCTAATTGTTTATCTAAGTGATGTAATTGAAGCGTAATGCAATTTATCTTAATTTTGATCTCCCATACTCTCTCTCCCCTTATCTAATTGCACATGACCTGGAAAAACATTCGCACCTGTCTTTCTGCATGACTAATTCAATGTAGTTTGTTTACTTATCAGTTTTATATCTCCCAATGTAATTTCAAAAGTGTATATATATCCGTGTATGTAGAGTATTCAGCTGACGATATAAGTATAAAACTTGGCCACTGTGGTAGAGTGTAACTCCATAATGGATAAGAATTTATTTTGATAAATCACACAGTGTTGTACAGTTATATTAACTGATGAAATTTCGAGCACAAACTACTGCTCATAATCATATCAAGTTCACAAACCATCGGATTTTCAACAGTCAATGTTTAAAAAATCATATAACTGCAAAATATTTACACATACGCACTCCAATTACTTCAAGAAAAATATCCTCAGCAGCTCAACATCTCAGTAGATTATGTCTAAGAGAAGAACATCGAATTACTGTGAAACTAAATAATATACGAAATGAAATCGAAAAACTCAAACAGAAACTCAAATGTATGGTCAATGACAAAGATTATGTAATTGTTGTTGAAACATCCGAAAAAGCTAGAGGATCAGCATTAAGAAAATCAAAAACCACACAAATCAAAAAATTCAACAAACTAATTGAAGAAAAGAACACAGCAAATAAAATTGATGTCAACGCTTCATCCTCTATCAACAGAACGAAGTGGGTGATCAACCTCTCATCAAGGTAACTAAGCTCTAGTGAGATAAAAGTACTTGAGGAAGGACTAAATTTCAATATAACAGTTAATAAATTAAAACCAGAGGATGTCATTCCTAACATAGAAGTAGCACTAGGTTCAATAGATAAGACAACAGCAGAAGGGGTTCGAGCACAATGTGCATTAACCCTGAAAAATCAAAAGAAGGCAAAATCAACTTGATATGATTATGAGTGGCAATAATTTATGCTCGAAACGTCATCAGTTGATATAACTGTACAACACTGTGTGATTTATCAAAATAAAATCTTATCCATTATGGAGTTATTCAGCTGAGGAGGAGTTCTACCGATATTTGATGAATTCATTAAATCATCCTGCTTTATTAACCTTTATTGCTTGTTTTAAAATCACATTGAAAGCACTGATAATTCTGCTCCCTCTCTCTCTCTGTCTCTATACTTCTTTTACTTTTCAGTTCTGTACTACAATGATTGTATGTATTTAGCTCATGAATGTTTATCCCTGGGTGAACGTGGCCCGTACAAATTTATTGGAGATTTTCTCGATTTAGACTATGAAACAGTAGCCAGTGCTAATGATATTGTTTTTGATGAAGATATTCTGGAGAGATTAGCTGCAATGGGTACTTGTAGTCTGGTACCACATTTTCATCAATCTGGTGCCAAAAGCTTATCGTATCATTTAAGACGTGAACGACAACATCTCCTACGATGCATTGAAAGGATACAAGGATTTCATGTAGGTGCCTGTTTTGTTTATTTCTATTTTAATAGTTTGTTTGTCTGTTTGTTCGTGTTTGTGTGTGTGTGTGTTTGTGTGATATTACTTTGCTTGTATTCAGCGTGTTCTTCAGTTGAAAGCGTCTTCATATTCACTCTATTTTAATGCGTGCCCAGCCTTGAGAGAGGGGCTCAACACCTTGGAAAACAGTTTTCAGTTAGGTGTTTCGGTAACATCACTTGCCCTTATGTTGGGTGTCGTAGTGTGTGTTACAGGGTATTTGACGTATATTTGTAAATCTGACTTAATTCAAGCGTTGGTTTGCAGGGATATGACTGGTTACACGTTTCATACATTTATTCCTCTTAATGAATTTGAACAAAGAAAGAACTACAGTTTTAGCAGAATAAAATGGTACCATCACTGTTTATTTCGTTGCCGTCTCGTCAGCTGCTTACAGGGCGAAGTCATTATTAAATGTATCTACAAAAACAATTTTAACATACTTGCACAGATTTCATTTTAAACAAAAATCAATCGATCAACATACGCATACACTAATATATATATATATATATATATATATATGCAATATTAAATGCTATTCCGAACAATAATAATCATGCACAATGGAAACTTTTCAGCATTCCTCATTCGGATGAAAGAGAGATGAAAAATATTTAGTTACCAGGGCAAAGAAAGACTGATAACCGCTTCTTTCTGGACGCGTAAATCAGGTTTTACATTTGTGACTTCAGATTTTCCATACTTGTTGATGAACCTTTGAGGGTACCCATTGCTCTTCAATATCTTTGCTCTTTGATGACTAACTGATATCAGTTAGAGAAACACTGGAAACCAGCAGGGAAAACTGGACAGCTGTTGTTTCGTCCTTGTTGTGGAACGCACTTGCCGGGATTCGAAACCAGGAACTTTCTCTTACAGCGAGAGTTTGTAGACCGTTCAGCCCCTAGGGGGTACCTGGTCAAGTGTACTGTGGACTCCAAATTCTACGAATTTAAGAACTTGGTTTTGAAACCCAACAGCTGTGCGTGCTGCTAAAGAGTCGTGGACTAAGACGGAATGGCTGTCCAGTACTCCCTGAGAGTTTTCCAGTGGTTCTCTGACTGACATTAGCACTTGATGATAATACCTGTAACCTAATTCAGTTCTCTGACGTGAGTCATACCTGGGTACACCACCGATGGGCTTCGTCTCAAACAAGGTAGATGGCTATCTGGGGTTTAGGTCCCTACGAGCCTGGCTAGAAGGCACTACTGTTTGATGTGAGTGGTTTCTAACCACTGAGATGATTCAATCAGTAGTATGTAGCTGTAGATTTTTTCTTGTAAAAATCCGGTACGAAAATTGTAATCCAACTTTCGATTTGAATGAATAAAAACACACACACACACACACAGTCACTACACGATCGCATAGTCAGTATTAAACTAAGGGCGTGTTCAGAATAAAGGGATTAGAATAAACAAATGTTCAACAGAAAGGGGAACATAACTGAAGCACGTACAGCAAGTACTTTTCAACTATAGATCAAATAAAATAGGAATACCTTAAGTGAGATGAATGTCAATAGAAAGCAATAATTACGGTTACACAGTAACAATATAATAAACATATTAAATATTCCCATAGTAAATTGTTCTAAATATAATAAACCAAATATAAACTCTTACTACTTACTAATAAAAATAAGTAGTATAAATAATAAACACAAAAGAAATTGTAACAAAGAATAGATAAGGAAGAAGTTAACACTGTGTTATGCATTTACGGCTGCTCTCTCTGTGACAATTTATTTTGTATGCCATGTTAACGCCTTCGCGAACGAATGAATGAATGTTAGGGTTGATTCCATCAGAATAATGACAATAATAGATTATGGAATTTGTGGGAATTTTGATTGATTTGATTTCAGTTATTGGCTTTTGTCATGAATGCTAATTAGCATCAGTTGGGAGTAGTGGATTTTTGTCTCCTTCTAGCTTGAAACTCTTGCTTGAGCAGTGTTCACTGACAACGCCATCAGAGAGCGAACACACTAGGCACATAAAGGTTACGACGCCAAGCTTGATTGTTCATCAAGCCAATTGGAGCCAGAACTCCTCAGCGATCTGCAAGTTCTAAGTTTCTCAATTCGTAATACAGCACACTACCCTCACTATTCACTACGATAAGCAATCTACTCTATTTCAACATGGTGGACCAGTAGTGCTCTTTAACTTCTCATAAATGTAATCATTGAAGTACCAACGAAGGCTGGAAACAATTATTGACGATATGGCTCAAAATCATTCTCAATGGCTGTCGCAGATGCATCCACTCTTTGTGACTTATGATACCCAATAAAACTTTATTGTTCTTCGATATTACAATTGTTTTTGCCTCATATCACTGTTTACTGTCTCTATTTTGCATTTACTTTCACTTTCTTCTTCTCTGGCTTTATGTGCTACATGGAAGGAGTGTGGTGACTCGAACTACTGCACATCGGTGCAAAGTTCTAACTATGTTGAAACCAATTAGTCAGTCAGTCAGTCAGTCAGACGTAAACATTGAC
Source organism: Trichobilharzia szidati (assembly GCA_944472155.2). Lineage (NCBI taxonomy): Eukaryota > Metazoa > Platyhelminthes > Trematoda > Strigeidida > Schistosomatidae > Trichobilharzia > Trichobilharzia szidati. The sequence continues at coordinate 10,035 of CALYDE020000155.1, forward strand.
GTAAATTGTTGTCTACAATTTTGACTTGTTCTCAGCCAGCTCTCACCACAAGTTGACCCCATGTATAATGTGAGTGTTGACCTCTGATGTTTGGATGTATGGGACATTCCTACAAAATGTGAGTGATAATAATGGAATCTTAATAATTATAATAATAATAGTCATACTATGTAGGTGATTTGATTGATACCGCATATCGGTATATATCATAATCGTGTATGGAAACACGTATTCGTGTCTATTTTGTGCATTCTCATGTTCTAACCGATTTTTAACCCAGCTAAATTAATATCTTGTATTGTATTCCTTCATTTGCACCCTATAAGAAGTGTATGTTTGATGAAATTGCAGTTATTATTATTATTATTATAGTTTGTTCGGTGTACTTTACTAACTGTAGAGTCATAGCAAAGCATTGTGTAGAGTCGAAAGTTCGAGAGAGGGGGGGGGGGTGAAGAGAAACAATCGTCGAAAACTATGCATGAGATGACCTTCAACATTTAGTAAACATGTAAACAAATATATATGCCACTCCTGCTACTACCACTACTACTAGCACTATCATGCTGTTTGTTTTTGTTTACGTGAAACTAATTCTTATGCGACTTACTGGCTGACCGACTGACTGCCTTGACATCTAGACGAGTTTGTTTGTTTGTTTGTTTTAGTGCAGCTTACCTTTGTAAATTTATCTGGTGGATTTTATAATAAAATAATAAAAAAAAACTTATTTACGGCTCTTTTTGTTGTTGTTGTTGTTGTAAAGTTTGAAGTGTTAGTAACTATGGTATTGTGAGGTGTTTGCCTGTCTCTCTCATGCCATGCCTAGCCATCTCTCTCTTGTATCTAGACCATTTAATACCGACTGGTATATTCGATGATGAGGTTTAGGCGGTATACTTCGATCGGGAGTGGAAGTCGGACAACCTGTGTATGTGTGTGTGTCTGATGAGTATTCTACTGTAGAACCTCCGAGCGATCGGCCAAGCTACACCACAATCCTCAAGTCATTGGACATATTAATGAATAAATTGTTAGGTGTTATTTACAGTTCGATCACGGATTTAGATCAGTGAAGGGAACATTAAAAACCAGGGACTATTGGACTGTTCCGTTCTAGTTTGGAATTATCTGGTAATACGCCCACACCTGACCCTGCACCAAGGATTGAACCTAGAATCTTCAGGTTACTGGCCGATCAAGTTGCATCCATTCAAAGCCAATTCGGCGGAATGCAGTGGCCCAAGAATTCTAGTACCACTACCAACCAATGTCATTGGAGAGTATTTGTCGTCATATCCGACCCGGTGAACCCTGCTGTTCATCACTTCTTGCTGGAACTTCAAGTTACTTCGTCGTGTTGTTAGTTACCCTAATGGGGGTCATGTGTGCGTATTGCTGAAGAGTTTCAAACTAGGGTGAAACAGGGATGTGGGATCCACAACCTTTAGGTTACTAAGGGAGCTCGTCGTTCATTCAGCTGTTGGATCAGAATCCATTCAATCGCCAACCAATTTGCACTGCATATCGTGAATAGCAGAAGTTAAAGTTCTTGGGTCATTGAATCTTGTCACTGTGTGACTGAATGATGATAAAGGTCTTAGGTCCGAAACCCGATGGTGTTGTCATGTGCGTGCATACTGCTCTCAGGAGTTCCAAAATACGGCAAATCAGTTAGTTGCATAGTATTCCTCAAGTAGTTTTCAATGATCATACTTTGAACCACAAAATAAACCCCTATAGACTCACACTTTAAATTAGTTGTCATTTGCATAAAGCAAGAACAACAGTGGCAGCTCGTGCAGAATAAAATGGTTCCATCATAGTTTATTTCGTTGAATTCTCATCAGCTACTTACAGCCTGAATATATTATTAAGTTTATGTACAGAAATAATTTTAGCATATATACGCAGAGAGTTCATTTTTAAAATGAATATATGCATACAATGCTAATAATAATAATAATAATCACTTTATCCCAAAAATAATAATCATACAAAATGGAAACTCTCGGCGTTACGTGAAAGAAAGGATGAAAATATCCAGTTACCAGGATAAGAAATGAGAGACTGATAACCGCTTCTTTCTGAAAGCATAAATCGGATTTCAGGCGTTTGATGGAGATTACTTTGGCAAACTTAAGGAAAATTGAACTCTCTTGCCTATTGATAATTTTGAACAATCTTGCGACGTCCACTTGATGACCCGTGCTTGACGATGACACTTTTGAAAGCATTTGTTCCCTTGAGACTTAGAATTTTTTGGTACATTTTTTCAGAAAATCGGAGGTACGCCCATCATTCTGTTCTCCCAATGTAACTGCTCTCGTAGATACGTGTAAATTTGTATATACAGTTGGATTTGTTAACATGGGACCTTTGATTACATAAAAGAGAACGTTGTTCAATAGACGGAAACCAACTTAACTGCAGGATGATAGGCTTTGGTTAGTGACTTACTCCATCTTTTGTTGACTATTGCTGTAATATTTTCACCTTTAAATGTCATTTGTTAAAGTGACTTTTAATTTTCCATTGATTGATTATGCATATTGAAAAGAAACACTCGATATCTACTTGACATATCAGCTGCCTTAAGATGAACACTGATGGATGTGGCTATTAGAATTAGAATTAGAATCTAATTTGCACTTTCTTACCTATTTTGGACTTGCTCAATGGGTTGCAGATACATTCAATCAAGAAACAGTCTCAAACAGGACAAATTACATGTCCTAAATTCTACTGCTGGTCACTATCACCAACCGAGTAAAACAAACCCGTCAAATTTTCAGAACATATTGTAGGCAAAATACATCTACCATATGCTAGAATCACAAATTGACACTTAGCTTCGGTATCGTGTTACTTTTGTCTTCTGGATTGTTCTTCTTTGTTTTCCTTTTATGCTTTCTATATTGTTTCATAAGCATCGTTCATTAAATTCATCTCTCCACTATTCGATATTCTTGCAGATGATATAGGTATTTTTATCTGTATATATATACTACTTATAAATCTTGTCAAAAGGACATGTCACAATCTTATTTGTTTAATGGTGGTGGCTACTAGCAGTTAAGAATCCAAACCGTACGTATTCGTACCTATTGGGACTCACCTGGTGGAATGCCGTTGCATCCATTTGAGAAGTAATTCCGGAAAAGGTTTTAGTTTCACGTGTGATAATTCAGCTTTTGTTTTATTGTCATTATTATTATTCCCTTGGGTTCCAATTGGTACATAGGGCTTCAACAACACAATTTCACTCTGTTACATTTTCTTCTGTCCTCTTCATCTGGTTGGGTCCATGATTGCTCGTAATCTCTCATCTCTTCCTCCAACTCACATGATCTCCTCCATGTCACCCTCGCACTGGCGACCCACTCGTCACTTCCCATTGGGATTCCACTCGAGCAATGGCCTGCATTGTTCGCGATATCATTCGACAAACTCCTCAACGCATGCCCTATCCATTCATCTCCATTATCTCCTACGTATTTGTTGAGAAATCGGTTCTCGGTTGATTGATCTTTTCACAGCCAGAGTTTCTTCTTGCCAGTTTACGCCGTCTCTGGCGTAGACGTGATATTCAGCTGTCTATCGACCAAAGGGCGTGTATAATGCTCAGCAGTCTTCTCCGTCCTCCATCATGGCTGGCTGTGACACATGATAGCCATTGAGTGTGGGAGATATGAAAAGGCTAGCTAGTTGCCTTTGATCGTAGGTGTCTGCGTTCTATCTCCTGTGTGAAGTGGTTGAGTTTCGGCGTCGAGTGCTAGGTATGTGGGAGGGGGAATCGATCGACGAGGCTGTGAAGCTACATCAGTTGAGAGAGATGAATAAAACATGTGTT
>CALYDE020000156.1:0-13985 GCA_944472155.2 Trichobilharzia szidati
GCACTAATATGTGATTCGACAGATTCAAACAATAATGTTGCCTACGATTATTTCATGCGAACTGGTTTTACTTATGTGAAGTGAGCTTAATGAAGTTATTACATTATCTTTCCTTGTATATGTATCCTTTGTGAGTGAAAAATTGTAAATATGCTCACTACATGTATGTTATTAATTATATTGATTATTATTGTAACCTTTAATTCCTACAGGAACATAGGGCTTCAGCCGTGCGTCTCCATTGCGTTCGGTTCTCTGCTAGAGTCTTCACCTGGCTCCAAGTCTGCCCACACGTTTTCATCTCCTCTTCACATGACCTCCTCCAAGTCACCCTTGGACTGACGACTAACTCGCCGCTTCCCTTTCGGCTTCCACTCGAGCAATGGCTTGTCTAATGATGTCACTTGATGGTTTCCTCAGAGTATGGCCAATCCATCTCCATTTCTTTCTGCCCATTTGTTTCACAATCGGTTCCTGGTTGGTTCGCTCCCAAAGACCGCTGTTGGTGATCTTTTCTGGCCATCTGATCTTGAGTATTGAACGGAGACAACTATTAATGAAGGTCTGTAGTTTGTTTGAGATGCTCTTTATGACGCGCCGTGCAAGTCGCTGATCCGTATAGTAGCACTGGGTTCACATTGGAGTTGAAAATCCGGATCTTATTTTTGATGATATATATTGATGATATCCATAAACTGGAGTCCCTCACGTAAAGTGAGAATATATTATTAATACCTTTTTTAATGGTATGGGCGTAAGGTTTAGGAACAGTTGCTATGCTAACTCCTTAATTAAATTAATAATCCACAACGCGACATAAAAAGGAAGAACTCAGAGAAGAAAATTCTCCTATTGACGATTTCATTTTCATAGCTGTACAATCGTACATTTATATATGAATTACAATGGACCATAATAATCAGTCTTCTTGTGTGCATGTTAAAGTTTGACAGTGAGTGGAAATACTAAACTGCCATAATATTGGTGTATAGTATTGTGAGTCACGATTGATTAGATATATGAATGAATAACTAAATAGATATAGGTCAACCTAAATTTCAATAGACAAGTGTAAAATGGGTGATCGGAAAACAAAGTACATTCAGAAATGCGAATATGTGAATGTAATATGATGGAAACATAGGATGAGTGAAATGTTTTCAAAGTAGTAGACTAGATAAAATGTTAGAATATGATAACATAAAGTAAAATAAAATGGAACACGGAATAAAGAATGATAAAATTCGTCTGACCAGATCACTGAGACAAACACTCTTTGCCACCACTTTACGAATAACCCACTCTAGCTGCCCACTACTGGTGCACCTGAATGTCAAGGAAATGTTTGTCGGACTTTGTGCACTACAAGTGAACGATGTTTCAGATGTTGCGTGGTGGTCACTATCTACAACATGTTGCAATATCGATGAAAGAATACCTCCACGTTCTCCTTTGCTCAGCCAAACTAGGAGATGCTCTCGAACTCGGGCAGATATGTTTCTCGACGAAAGTTCTATATACCTAGCTCCGCAAATGTAGGTGAATATATAAATACGCATGGACTGAAACAATCGAGGTATAATTTCTTTGACATTAAGGTGCACCAATGGACGGTTAGAGTAGGTTATTCGTAAAGTGGCGGCAAAGAGCGTTTTTCTCAGTGATCTAGTCAGACGATTTTTAAGTATACATGTAATATAAAATTGAACTAAAAAGGACGACGGTTGTACAAATGAGCCCTGTATTATGGTCTTCTTGGAAATATGGGTCCCCTCATAGTTTAGTTTCAGTAATGCAATCTGTGAAATTCATGAAATTCGTGAACGGATGTACTACTTTTTCGAAAACCTAGTTGATATTTCCCCATTAAAGTGGGAAATGGGTATAGTGGTTGTGTAAACTGAATAGATTGTGAACTGCTACCAATGAAATTGATAACAGTTTTTAAAATTACGAGTTTTAATTTTAGCTTGATTGCAACATTCAATGGTTGTTAAATGACCACTTGACGTAGATCAAACCTTTACAGGCAGCACATAAAACTTAGTAAAACATGTACTTTTTTGATTTCACTATGAAGTCTACATGCCAAATATATTAGTGCAAGGGCCTACACAGTTCACAAATTAACTTATAAAGAGGAAGTAGAAAAACCTCTATTTGTCCCCACTGAAGTTAATACAGAGAGTCTTGTGAAGTAATTCCTTTGTTATTAACTTTCTTATGCAGAAGAGAGGAACAAGACATTCATGATATTTCGATACACGTGGAATTACATTGCGACTCTATGCAAAATAGTATTTATACGAATGAACTGAAAAGCAAAGTCTTTCTTACCTTCTGAACAACCTTTTCTTATTCCAAATGACATAATAAGTTTCTTCCACGTGTGAACTTGAGATATCCTTATGAAGTCGAGATATTGTGGTAATCAAATCTTCCCTCAAAATAAAGGCCACTTGAAACACTAATTCACAACAATACTACATATTATGGTGGGTGGATGAAAATGTCAATTAATGCTGAAATTTTGTGTGAATATCAACAACTACCGAATTAATTAAGACAACAGCATCCCATTAAATAGGCCGAATATATCAGTATGATTTCATGAAAACTCAAAAACATACGTTTAAATTATGAACTTCCTACCCTCGTTAATCCATTACAATACGAAGATATCAGTATCAAGCAACATTTCCTGGTAGAAGTGCAGCAAATGTAACGCAGTCCAAGAAAATCAATGCAAAAATTTCATCTAAAAAGCATTTAAAAGCATGTCTTGTCACTAAATCAACATAGCGGCTAAGTTAAGATTTAGGCAGCACTAACTGCCAATCAATGAATGACTTTGAATGCGCTAATACTTTTTAATAAATGCATAAAAGAGTGTTACAGAGGATAATTTCCTCCCACAAGCGATCAAAACGTCTTCCTGTTTTGCATAGGAGTATCAGTGGAAACGTTACACCAAATGCTATACACATATTCATCAAAATGACTATAAGTAGCGTCGCTTTGAGATCCAATAATGACTCTAAACCTATTTTTTAACCTTCCCCAAAAGCCTTCGATAAAATTGGTGTGGGGCCCTGTAACAGGATCCACAAAATCATTAGAATGGTTGACTCTGTGGTGAATATCTAAGGGATGACAAGGAGTTATAATCTTTCCACTCATCTTAGTGTTTTATAGATCCCTGTTTCACAAATCGAGTTATAATAGGTATTAGGGTAGTTGACTTTCTATCTGCTTTCGGCCAAGTTAAACTTTATACACCCATAACTACCAATCAGCGAACGACGTCGAATTATCCAGTGATATTCACGAACGTAGTTCAATGTTGTATAGCGCTTGATTCATTTCAGTGCGTGCCCTTACAAGGTTGTAACGCAATAGAAACCAATATAATGCCACTAAACAAGTTTCTTTTTCTTCTTTTTCAGAAAGAAACCTCAACGTGGCATCACTAGAGCAAGAGGAAGATCAGCTCTCTAAACTTGTTATAAATGACGATAAGTAACTTGTATCCCGGGCTATTCAAGCCTCGTTTTGCTTGAAATAAACGCATCTTACTCGCCGTCTTTGTCTTCTTCCATCGTCCGACGTGTTTGCGGTCTGAGTGTTATATTGGTGTCGGAGGTGCTCAATTCGACAGTCAACATGGATTCATCATCAGATTACGGCCTCCCAAAGCTATTCCCAGAAGACAGTGAACTCACCTCGCCCACTGTGCCAACGTTGCCCCGCCCTCCAACGTTGCAGCTGTCCTCAAACTACCCGAGATGGAAGAAACGCATGCAGGCATTTCTCAGCGTATCTCCACCAGCTCACCATTTTCTCCATGTCCTAAATGCTCTTTCTGAGGATGGCTTTGCTCGTGCGGACGCTGCAGGTTTCAGCAACACCAAATCCATGATGGCAAATTGGCAGATACTTGACAACTGCTTTGATTTACAATTGGGCTCAGATCATGCCCTCCTGAAGTTTTTCAGTCGTCGACAACTAATTGGAGAAAGTCCCTTAGATTATTTCCACGCCTTACAATTGATGGTAGCTGAAGTCGATGACAACGCTGATCCCAGTCACCGAGACCGCATGGTGCGGACACGCTTCGTCGAAGGGGTTTTGCCTGGTGACCTAAGAACAGACCTACTCCGCCACCCCCCCGCAAGTACAACTGAACTGCAGCGTGTCATTTTGCGTTTTATGGACGCTGAGCGCGACACAGTATCGTCAGCCAGTACTTCTTCCCGTACCATTTCAACGGCATCGACGGCAGCCGCCCTTGCCACCGCCCCGCGCAACCCAACGCGTCCCCAGAGGCGTCCAGATGCAGATACCACCACAACTCAATGCTACTATTGCAGACGCTACGGAAGAAAAGCTCGTAAGTGCGGGCACAACCGTCCTCAGGGTAACAGTGAGTCCCCTTTTTGCAATTTGTCTACATTTTCATGTAATAATGAACCTCTTACTGTATGGGGATTTGTTAATGGTGCACGGACTAAGATTTTATTGGATACTGGGGCATCAGTGTCCTTGGTCCGGACATCCCTGCTACACCGGCTGAGCCACTATCCATCCCCTGTCCCCACTCATAATGTGCTGACCACGGCGAATGGCACTAAGATCAATGCTCAAGAGGCCACCAACCTACAGCTACGCCTGGGGAGCTTAGTAGTTCACCACCGTTGTCTTATCTGCCCCGATATTACATGGGACCTGATCCTGGGCGTCGATTTTCTTACTGCTCACTCCGCTGTCATAGACCTTCCTCACAATCAGGTCACTCTTGATGCAACGTCAATAGCTTTAGACAGTCCTCAGAAACCACTGCTTACTCCACCCACCCTTACTGTTTCGTCTGTCCTTAAACAAGTCTCCCTCAACCCATCAGTCCCAGCGACCATCCGGGACCAAAATGCTTACTTTATTTGGGGACTTTGTGGACATTTTTGATGAGGGGAACAGCCCTGGACGTACTAATATTGTGCAGCACCGTATTAACACTGGTAGCCACTCACCTGTACGCCAGCCGCCCAGACGCATCCCTGTTCATTATCAGCCCCAGCTTGAAATGTTGTTACAGGACATGCTAGACAAGAAGATCATCGTACCTTCCTCGTCCCCATGGGCGTCACCTATTGTGTTAGTTAAGAAGAAAGATGGATCCCTCCGTATGTGTATCGACTACCGCAGGTTGAATGCCGTGACGAGACGTGATTCCTTCCCGATTCCTCGCATTGACTCTACTCTCGACGCACTGAATGCCTCGAAATGGTTCTCCACGTTAGACTTAGCATCTGGGTATTGGCAAGTTGAGGTACACCCTGCCGACTGCCCAAAGACTGCCTTCATCCTTCCGACTGGGTTGTATGAATTTCGCACCATGCCCTTTGGTTTGTGTAATGCCCCCGCCACTTTTCAACGGCTGATGCAAGTCGTCCTGGATAGGTTAGTTCCACACCAATGCTTAATATATCTTGATGACATCGTTGTCCACGGAAAATCTCCCGAGGAACACATAGATAACCTACGTATTGTCTTTCAACGCTTACGCACGGCTGGCTTAAAGTTAAAACCGGCTAAGTGTACCTTTCTTCAGCAAGAAGTCATTTTCTTAGGCCACCGTATCTCCCCAGATGGCATCCAGACAGACCCAGCGAAAACTCGCCTCATCTCCGACCGGGCCGTACCTCAGTGTAGTAAAGACGTTCGCAGCTTCTTGGGTTTAGCATCGTACTATCGCCGTTTTGTCCCCGCATTCGCCACCATAGCATCACCTCTACATCGCTTAACGGATCAGGGTCGAAAATTTTTATGGACTAATGAGTGTCAAAATGCCTTTAACGAGTTGAAGAAACGCCTCACGTCATCACCCATCCTCGCATTTCCTGACACGTCTCCAACGGCTGGCTCCTTCATATTAGATACTGATGCGAGTGCCACTGCCATTGGTGCCGTTCTTTCCCAAGTGGCGCCCGATGGTCGAGAACGGGTTATTGCATATGCTAGCCGTAAGCTTGACAAACGTGAAAACCGGTACTCCACGACACGCCGAGAGATGCTGGCCCTCGTTCACTTTCTCAAATACTTCCGTCATTAATAACACTCATACAAATAAGAGTCGATCGAATTATGTCTACCTGATACAAAGCCTGAACCATAATCAACATATGAATGAAGTATGAGAAAACAAGGTCGAGACTTACCACAACATCACATGGAAGGATATAAGTTACTAGGACATTATTTGTAATCCACCAACTGGTCTCCTTTCCAAAAGGAATGCGGCGATATTTTATCCACAGTTATGAGCAAATACATAAATCCACAGTTCCCGTTGTATACACTCAGTGGGGATTGCAGCCAACAAAGTAATGCATTTAAAGCATATGCACACTTCCCATAATCACGGCGACACCGCGGAATATATCAAAATCGCAGAGTAATCAAACCCAACACGCGATGTAATTAAGTAAATCCGAAATGCAAACAAGTTGTATTCCGATTTTGAATATTCGTCCATATGTCGATCATGATGACAAATCCAAATCACAACCTATACAGCGTCAATAAATCTGGATATCTATGAAATGACGAAAATATGCTGATAGCTGCATCTCAGATCCCAATGACACATTCGATGGCAAAATTCTGCTCCTGCATGCCTCTTTCGACATTTTTGTATGGATTGGTTCACAGTTACTCAGGTTCCAGACAGAAAAGAATAAAAAATTCACCAGTTGCTGAATTATGATTACTTCTCTGCATGTTTAACTGGATACTAACTGCTGTGGTGAGCCATTTGCAGTTTATATTGCTTAAAACATCGTTTACGGTAAACTGAGTAACGTTTTATAAGCCATTTTTATACTTTTGTGATTAGCCCACCATATCGACCGAATGTAACGCAACACTCAGTTGTTTCGCTCATGTTCAACAAATTCAAACAATAATTGTGCCCAGGATTATGCCATATAAACTGTTTTAACTTATGCAGAGTGTACTTACGGTCAATATTTCATTATCTTTCCTTGTATATATATTTTGTGTTAGTGGAAAATTTTAAACATGTTTACTCCATGTGTGCATTATTATCATATTGTTGATGCCTGTCAACTGGAGTCCCTCATGTGCATAAAGTGGGAATATATTACTGTAAGACGCATTTTATTGTTTTATGAGGGAATTGACTTCAAGCTTTATTTATTTTCCCAAGTGTGTGTAATCCATCCAACCCATACTTGGGTTTTTTTTTGTTAATGCGAAGTCAATATCTCTATATTTGTTGGTGTGTTCCATTGAATCACCAGTTATCCGATTTTCCCCACAAACTAAAGATAAAATGACAGCAACCATGTTATTTAACCGTAAATGATGTAATTTAAATATGTAACTCAAATAATTCTTATCCATTCCTATAGAACTTGTTTTTCCTATATTTGTGTGAACTAATATGTACCCTATTATATTATCATTACTAACTATATTTACTAATCGTATGTGTAATTTATCAAAGTGATGATGCCTGTAAACTGGTGTCCCTCATGTAAAAAATGAGAATATACTATTATTATTATTATTATCTTCTTGGGCGCCCATTTCGAGCACGCACTGACAATCGTGCCCTCCAGTGGCTGCAAACCTTTCGCGAACCCGAAGGCCAGGTTGCTCGCTGGCAGGAACGCTTGCAGGAGTTTGATTTTACCTGTGAGTACCGCCCTGGACCCCGCCACGCTAACGCCGACGCACTCTCCCGTCTTCCGTCTGATGTTTCCACGGCAAATGCTATACTAAATACAGGTCTCGATGTTGACTGGGCAGCATTGCAGGCGGCTGACGCCGATATTCAACTTGTCTACTCCCGACAGCTTCACGGGAACGATAAACCGTCGAATAAAGAACTACAGAACCTGTCCGATGCAACCAAATGCATCTGCGGTAAGTGGGGGATACTACGCCTGATTGATAACGTTTTGTATATAGTTGAACCACCATCATCACCTCGTCTTCTCGTGCCACGTTTGAAAGTTCCGGAGGTAATACATCTTGTACACCAGCAACTGGGTCACGCTGGCCAACGAAAAACCGAGCACGCCGTCCGTCAACGCTTTTGGTGGCCACTTCTTCACCACGACGTGACTGAATTTTGCCGCAACTGTGCCACGTGTGCGCAGATTAAACAACCCCAAGCATCCCCCCGAGCACCGTTAGTACCGATGCCTACCGAGGCGCCTAACCACCGAGTTGGGGTAGACGTAATGGGGCCAATAACAACGTCGAGACACGGCAACCGATACATCCTTGTCATGGTCGATTACTTCACAAAGTGGTGCGAAGCCATCCCCTTGAAACAACAAGATGCCTTGACGATTGGCCGCGCGTTCATAGACAATTGGGTGTCCCGCTTTGGTGCCCCTCTTCATCTACACTCTGACCAGGGCGCCGCATTTGAGAGTCATCTCGCTAGCATCTGCAATACCTTTGGTATCCGGAAGACCCATACTACGCCATACCATCCACAGGGTAATGGACTCGTCGAACGCACCAACAGAACTATTAAGAACCTCATCCGTGCCTTCTTATGCAACGCACCGGAGAATACCTGGGATGAGGTCCTGCCCCAGTGTTTGCTAGCATACCGCTCTTCCGTGCATTCATCTACGGGCTTTTCCCCAGCTCTGCTATTGTTCGGACACGAACTCCGTCTCCCAGTCGAGATTCAAACACCGCTGTTACCATACGAGAAAATCGACTGCATTCCCTATGTTCGACATCTTCGCCACCACCTAGAGGTCGCCTACAACTTGGCACGTCGCCATCTACAGTCTTCGTCCGACCACCAGAAGAATATTTACGACCGATTTGCACGCGGCCCCACTTATTCGCCTGGCGATTATGTTTGGCTCCATCGACCATCCGTTCCGGCCGGTTCGTGCCCCAAATTCTACGCTCCCTGGCAAGGACCTTATGAGATCGTCCGGCATCGACCCCCCACAACGTACGTCCTGCGGCATCTGCGACACCCTCAAGAGAAGCTAGTCACAGCACATTATAATCAGCTGAAACCACATCATCCAGCAGCCGTCACAGAACCGGTTCCATCCGCGCAACCGCCACCCGCTACCAGCTACGTCGAGGTGCCAACCGATGGAGGAATTGCATACCCCATACCACCGCCGGGCACTGAGGACAGTGCCTCCAGAGGGGAGGAGGCGATGTAACGCAATAGAAACCAATATAATGCCACTAAACAAGTTTCTTTTTCTTCTTTTTCAGAAAGAAACCTCAACGTGGCATCACTAGAGCAAGAGGAAGATCAGCTCTCTAAACTTGTTATAAATGACGATAAGTAACTTGTATCCCGGGCTATTCAAGCCTCGTTTTGCTTGAAATAAACGCATCTTACTCGCCGTCTTTGTCTTCTTCCATCGTCCGACGTGTTTGCGGTCTGAGTGCTATAAGGTTACGTTTGCAATTCGAGGAGGATAGTGTCTTTCAGTATTGCCTGGACTTAGGCTTGCTTCGAAAGGAGAGAAGTTGTTCGTGTGATGGTGTAATGACTCTAAAATGCTGTACTAGGTTAACTGATGGTTTTGTACATCGTTGTGGAATATGCTGGAAGCGAGTTAGTATTAGAGAGGGTAATATTTTGAAGGAAGTTTTTTTTGCCAGGTCGCATCTCTCCCTAACCCAGATTTTGTACATTTGCAATTACTGGGTACTGAAACAGCCCGTGAGAGCCGCTGCTGCCGAGACGGAGAACAGCCTCGTCTCAACAGTTCACTGGTATACCAGCACTGCAGGGACATCGCCTCATGGAAAATGGGCAGAATTACTTCGTTGTTAGGCGGGGTCAACGTAGTAGTCCATGTGGATGAGACAGTGTTGGTGTAGAAGAAATATAACCGCTGTCGTCAGAGAGCGAACAATTCATCACAGAGTGAACCACTCCAGTGATTTCGTGGATCCAGTTACAGGGACTCATACAAATTCCATTGAAGGATTTTAGGGTCGATTGAAAAATAGAATAAGGGCTATAAATGGATCTCAAAAGGATCTCATTTATAGTCATTTAGATGAATATATGTATAGAATGTGGTGCAACTTCCCTGTTGACAGTCCCATGCTGAAATGGGAAATGTTTCTCTCCCATGCTCGGGAAAGATACCTATTGTAACCGTTTTATCATTTTTTATGCATTTTTCTATAAATATATGTTTCCGCTTCTCATAAACGCCTCTTTCATGTGATTGGTCCGTTCAAGCTCGTTTTCTGATTGTTTGTTACTGGTGTCGAAAGTTTAACTTTGCCCTGCTTTCCTTTCGACGAATCCTTTCTGTAGATAATGGTCATATAGGCCGATCACCCAAACATCGCTTTCTTGTTCACAACCACTGTGGCATTTTTCTCCAATAAGACAGTTGCATCCACGTGTACGACAACACCTTCTCCTCCTAATAACGAAGTAGTTCTCTCGATTCTCTATGACGCGATACCTCTGCAGTGCAGGTGCCACCGAACTGTGTATACGAGACTGCTTTCATTTTCAGCAGTTGCATCTCTCACGGGCCGTTTTAAGAGCCAGGGATTACAAATATACAAATTCTGGGTTAAGGACAAGTGGGACTTCGCAAAAATGTTCTTACGAAATATTAGGATCACCAGCCCACCTTCACTGACACCAACTCATCTCAACCAACTTGTACAGCGATGGACATATGCATCAATCGATCTGCCAAGGCTTTTTATACCCATGACACCTCCACATGAGTGAATCATTTCCTTCCCAAGCACCCCCACATCCAGGTAACACTGCAAAACCTTATCCTCAACAAACTGCATGCGCAACTGCTCTGGAGCAGGCGTTTGACTCGAATCAAGCGGAACAGAACCCTCAACTCAAGTGGGTGAAACTCATTGGATCATTGAAGGTCATTCGCTGATTGGTCGTTGGTGGTGCCCTTAGTTTAACTTGGCTAAAACAGTGACGGAAATCGACGCCACAATTAGCGGTGATATGTAATAAAGGTAACCGAACTTGATACATGTAGGTGGTCAGCAGTGGTAAAAGTAGGTGCCGCAAAGATTTCTTTTAAGATTAGATTTTTCATATGGACTTAGTTCACGTAGATCACGAGGAATGTTAAGTGAGGGACGATAAATGATTTTAAGAACCATGTAAGTGTCAGCCCGATATCCAATATCGACGAGGTGGCCTAGTGTTTGGTTTCGTACGGCTTCGCTTGCATCCTTGCCAGACCAAGATCTCACGTGTTCATAAATTCGACAATGAACTCGCCCAAGTATATGTCCAGTGTAACTAGCTCTACCGAGACAGTTACATGGACGAATTCACGCGGAAGTGGTGAGATGGTGAAGGTCGGATTGTGAATAAGAGGCAAAACTTAATGGTGTCGACAGACCATTCTGGACCATCATGTCCAGAATGCGAATTTCTGCCGTCTTCCTCAAGTCAGTAGTCGGAGGAGTTGCCATGAAGCGAATTCGAGAGAATTCATCTGACACTGGGTCATTCATGTGAGAAATGTGACGATTGCCTAACGTAATATAAGAGATATAGGTGACGTATTCCACGCAGGGAGTCTCCAGCAATGGGGATATGATGCAAGTTAGTTAAAGATTTGTAATTAATGAAATCGGAGAACTATCGACCTTCAACGAAATGACAGAAGTGTTTGATGGAGGCATAGTCTAGACATATTAGGCCTAGTTCTGACGGAAAAATAGACACAAGCGTGAGTTACACGGGTGATGTAGAGAGGGTATATGCGATCACGCGCTTTGTATGTAGATGGTTAGGTGCACTCGCTCCTAAACTTTTTCTATTATTGTGTGAAACACACGTAAGACAACATCTTGAAGTGCACAATGTCAACGCCCTCCTGAGACTGAAAAGGGATGTGCACCTGCAATGGGTTACAAGTTTCAAACTCTCTCTGTACAGACTGTTTCACTCTACTGATTATATAAATAAACTATTTATTCCTAGAACTAATCAACTATTAGTCTACTACAGTACCTAAACGCGCTTAAACACCTTTACTACTCTAAAAACTATAAATAATTTAGTAGCATAGATGCATAAAAAGACTTAGCAGAAATAATTATTTGTTCACCAAAATGCTTGATAGAGACTGTGTAATATGGTCAGAATGGCCTCGATAACGTAGTAACTCTGTGATGCATTAAAAATACTAATCACCAACAGGAATCCAGCAATCCAGACTGGGAGAGAAAGAAAGGGCTCACGCAAGTCCTCAGTGACTGATTGAAGTAGCTATTTTAAGGATTAAGGCAAAACTAGACAACACCGGGTGTATACGACAACGTAGAATCGACAAGAAGAGATAACTTAACTTCGAGAAGATCTATTCAAAGAAAACAATCACGGAATGGGCAGCTTTCAAACTTCTACAAGTGGACACCTTTGAGTCTAGGAAGAGCTCTTATCATCCCCAAAGGCCCACCGCATCGGAATAATTTGCAGCACTGACTGCTGAGTAGAAAAGCTCCTATCCCTCTTTGGCATCCCTGCACGTTTTGTTGGGAATATGAAACTTAAGTAAGAGAGAGAATAGTTCACTTAGGTAACAAAGAAAACACTGTGTACGAACCTGGGCTTGATTGGAGACTTAGTGACTGGAATGGCTTCATCATACCTCCCCACTCACTGTAGCTTTGTAGTCTGTTGGTATGGTGGTTTGGTGACAGGTTGTATTTTCCAGGTTTTTAGACTATGTACTGCATTAAATTATTTCCTAAAAAGCATAGTATTGGTGGCGCTGTACTCTTGAACTGCGTGACATATGCTAATTCCTATTCGAATATGTTGCCAGATGTTCTAAAGAGGTGCATTTTGGTTCCCTAAATTATTTATTTGTTTTTATTTTATTATAGCTTGGCTCCACACAGTATTTTTTTGATACTAGTATGGAATTTTCAGCATGTGATATCAGTAGCCCAAATTTTGCAGGCCGACCATTGATATCGAGTGTGCGTCGGCCGGGGATCGAACACTGGACCATGTGCATGGTCGGCGAGCGTCCTAACCGCTGCGCTACCGACGCACACACAGCGGCACTGAAAGGGATTTTCACTGGCCGCCCAAAGCTTTTAAGAAATGCGAAGAACCATCTTCTACATATGACCACTCCAGTATGCATAAAGCAGTTCACCTGCTAGCGTGGGGCCAGGTTTATATGTCATCTTGTGCGGTTCCTATCAAGAAATGTTAGATTACGTTGCTCAGCCTGGCTGCAAAGAAGAAGCACTGGTGTATGATGCTAACCATATTGGTCTTACCATGGAAAACTATGACGTTTTCTATGAAAATATAGTTATTCTCAAACATGGGTGTTGTTATGCTTTTTTTCATCATCAGAGCAACCGAACTTTGTGCGAGAGAAGAGCGTGGATGAAAAGAGTAAATAGAGTATAATAATGATTAGATAGAAGGATTGTCATGGAGTATTTAAGTGACATTTCAGAGGGAAGTGGCTTGAAGGATTAGAACCTGTTGGATATGGTGACCTGTAGGATGTCTGGCGAACTTGTGTATGGCCCATGGGGTAGCATCTTGACAAGAATCTGAGCAGGCTGGTAGATGTTACGAGCAAAAGCAGTAATTTTTATAATTTGGATCTGTGCAGTCATTATTGTTTTGTTTTTTTTTAAATATTTTTTTAAAGTTAATTTTCTTTTTATATTGAGGATCTAAACTCATATGTTAGAAAGTGACTAGTTCCACCTCTACACTTACCATGCACCTCATCCGTTCAACTACCTGGTTTTCCTTTCCTGACTTTTCACATCTACCTCATTTTTAAAGTTATAAAATCAGTTGTCTCAATTTATTTCCATGCTCATCCCGTTCATAGCTGTATTCGTTTAAAAAAAACTATTTCGTATATAACTAAAGGATTTTTTAATCGTGTGTAAAAAAGCTTTCCTAATCC